>MU764664.1:3215-19208 GCA_026770625.1 Nicotiana glauca | reverse complement strand
AGAACGGAGGATGAGAGAATGATTAAAGTTTTCTGTTGTGAATTAGTCCTTTTTCAAGTTAGGCTCACTTATTAAATTCATGGTGCCTTGTTGAATGTTCCATTTTTAGTCCGTAAGTTTTTTTTTTTTTTGGAGAAATATCATTGGCTTGAAGTTCATGGAGCATTTTAGAAATTGTGTGTAATAATGCCTATCATAGTGTTTCATGTTTGCAAAAGCCATTTGAAATTTGAAGCTTATTTTCGTAGCAGTATGCTTTAGAATGCTTTAGGCGAGCTCTAGATTAATCAAATTATCGTGATTGTGTCCACGTTCGCGTGACATAATTACGATTATTAAAATCAATTCGGAGTATGCGTTCGCGCACTTCGATCAAACTCTTCTTAACAATTTAATAGACCATTCATTAAATTTAGTTCATATAGTCCGAGGTGTGTCATCCACCATTAAATCATACATGACCCTTGTATTAATTTCATAATCTAGTTATAAAAATAACAAATGCTCGTAATTTGCTTTAGGCTCGATTTAGACTATTATTGTGATTATGTATACGTTCGCGTAACATAATTGCAAATTTAATTCCTAAAAGACTCGAGGTATGCGTTCGCGTAACTTCAACCCAAATTTTCTTAATAATAATAAAGCGTTATTAATTGTGGACATGTTTGCGTGACATGATTTTTTAAGGCGCCAAAGGAAAAGAGTATACGTACGCGTAACTTAATTCTTTAATTACAAATAACCAAGTGATTTAAAAGCGGTAAAAAGATAATGGCACATAGGTCTTAAAAATGAGTAATTGGACAATTTAAGCCAAGTATAAATTGCTAAGTGACAGTGCTAGAACCACGGAACCCGAGAATGCCTAACACCTTCTCCTGGGTTAATAGAATTTCTTACTTAGAATTTCTGGTTCGCAGACTTCAAAAGGAAAGTCGAAATTTCCTCGATTTGGGATTTAAAATAAACCGGTGACTTGAGAAACCAATTAAAATATTTCAAGTGGCGACTCTGAAAATAAATAAATAATCCTTATGGATTGGATTAGTCTTTCTGGTGAGTATCCTTAATTCTCTATCTCTTGAACCTATTTTTCGAATAATGTCACTTAAATTAGAAAAACTCCCCTTATACCCTTCCGGGGGTGGTAAAAAGGAGGTGTGATAGCTCTGGCGACTCTGCTGGGGAGTAGAACCCAGAACATCCTGTTCAGGGTTCAAGAATTCGAGCTTGTTAATGTGATTTTTATTTGTCTTTATTGTTAATATTACTGTATTTTGTGGCTTAATGTGCTAATTGTCATTTACCGCTTTGATATTACTTGAACTGTATTTAAATGTCTTCTTACGCCACCCATCTAGTCTTTTGAAAATGGTGCACACGTTCGCGTGGCCCGCTTTTTCGGTAGAAATCATACCAAATAGATCGAGGCTGGGCAGCAACAAGGTTGGGCAAACTTTAGTGCTCCCGGTACGTTGCCCCCTGTTCGGCCCCAGTTGTCCGCTCGGGTAACCCAAGTCTAGACCACAAACCCCAGATTTTAAAACTAGAATAATGCAACCCCATGCCGGATCCCTAGTATGAACGATTATTTGCATCACGTGTATTTTACTTGGGGACCCAACACAGGGGTTAGGTCCGTCTAGGACAGGTGTATCCAAATTAAAAGACCATCATGATGCATCTTACGTGCTACTTGTATATCTATCTGTTCAGGCTTGCATATTGACCGGCTTCTAGAATAGAGGAAGAAAAAAAAAAAATAAGAGAAAAAGAAAATCAACAAAGTGAGAGGTAGGTATTTAGAAAATTCTGAAACTCTGCCAAAATTTTGAAAAAAAAAAGTCATTTTAAAATGAGCCAAAATTTTCAAGTGCCGTGTTTCTCTTGTTTCGTCAAAACTGACAGAACTACGCGGGTCTGATTCTCACCGGATGTGAGATACGTAGGCAAACCTTATCGGTTCCAGCCCCCAATTTTCAAAAATCCAAAAAAAAATCTTTTGCTTCCTTCTTTGGAAAAGTTTTTCTTTGAGACTCCAAATTAAAAAATAAAAAAAATATTTTCTTTTAGTTGCTTCTCAAAATAAAAAAAATACAAAAATATTTTCATTCTTCTTTCGAAAATTGAAAAGAAAATTCAAGATTCAAAAAATGCTTTCTTTTTCTTTAGAAATACTTATTTCCTAACTTCAGAATAAAAATTCATAAACGAAAAAATATTTTCTTTCTTCTTTAAAAGTTTTTCTTTCGAAGTTCCAAAAAAAAAAAAAGTAGACGTTCAAAAAAAAATTTCTTCTTTAGAAGTCTTTATTTGCAAAAAATCTGAAAAAAGTTTAAAATCCAAAAATATTTTCTTTCTTCTTTATTAGTCTTTCTTTCGGAAATAAAAAAAGAGCTAGTTTATTTACTTTATTCCTGATGTTCCCGAACTACGCAAGATCGTATTCATGTTCCCACATGATACGTAGGCAACCCACATCAGGTTCGATCACTATTAAAAAAAATGAAAAAAATGAAAAAATGAAAAGAAAAGAAAAAGGAAAAAATGATGATAATAATAGGAATGTGGTAGGCGGACAGCACAAGATCCCAGGAAAAATGATAACTGACATCGAAGCTGTTACAAGTGCTCAAGAGACTCAAGGTCAGAGGATTCAACAAGAGTCTACTATGTTTGAGAAAAATAGAATACTGAAATAGCAAATGACCGAAATGTGTCAAGCATGGGCCAGTGGTCAAGGACAGCCTCGTCATGAGTCACAATTTGCTACATAGCAAGAGCAGTACCACTCATACTCATTTGATCTTCCTGCAAACACTGAGAAGCCTGTCCGAACGATGACACAGGAAGAAATGACCCAAAGAGTGAAAAGCTTAGAACAACAGTTGAAAAACATGTAAGGGTTGGCAGGTCAAAAGAGTGTTGCCTTCAAAGATTTATGTATGTTCCCCGATGTCCACTTGCCGCCTGGTTTTAAGACTCCCAAATTTGAAAAGTATGATAGACATGGAGACCCCATAGTGCACCTGAAAAGGTATTGCAATCAACTAAGAGGTGGGAGAAAAAATGAAGAATTGTTGATAGCTTATTTTGGGAAAAGCCTTATGGGAGTAGCATTCGAATGGTTTTTGGATCAAGATACATCTCGCTGGTACGTCTGGGATGACATGGCATAGGCCTTTATTAAACAGTTCCTATACAATATTGATATTGCCCCAGACTGCAATTCCCTTTCAAACCTGAAGAAGAAACCAACTGAAAGTTTCAGGGAATATGCCATTAAATAGAGAGAACAAGCAGCTAGAGTTAAGCCACCAATGGATGACCACGAGCTAATCATTGTCTTTCATCCGGCTCAAGAGCCAGATTATTTTCAAAACATGATATCCGTTGTTGGTAAATCCGTCTCGGAAGCAATCAAAATGGGGGAAATGGTTGAGAATGGTCTTAAGACAGGCAGAATTATAAGTCAAGTAGTTCTTAAAGCCGCAACTCAGGTTGTCCAGATTGAATTCGGTAATTTTGGTGACACGAATGAGAAGGTTGAAGAAATCATGATGACATCAGGGTCGAGAAGAGGATCTCGAAGGTATAAGCAGCCTCCTAAGGTTTCTCATGACTCCACTGAGAATTACTATCCACCTTAGAACACACAATACTCTATTGCTCCCCTTGAGTATGTTGGCCAGCCACCAAAACACCCCAGAAGGCGAGCACGAGCACCGCAAAACCTCCTCCAGCCTCCACAAAATTTTCAAGTGCCCTATTACCCACATCCATGCCAAAGGTATAAAGGGGAACTGTCACGACCCAACTCCTGAACCCGATCGTGATGGCGCCTCTCGCGAAGACAAGGCCAGCCAAACAGTATGAAATACCTCTTTTAACAATTAATTGATACAAGCAAATCTAAAACAGGATTAAGATAGTCATAATTGCGAAAACATCGATAATCACAAAGGGAAAACCATCCCGACACAGCCCAAACTGGGGTGTCACAAGTCATGAGCTACTACAGAATCTGCTATGAGTCTACAAAATATGAAGTCCGACACAATAGTCTGAAGAAAACATAAATGATAAAGGATAGGGGAGACAATGGGTTGCGGACGCCAACAGCTACCTCGTAACTCCGAATCACTGCCTAGTCTAGAAGGATCAGCAATCAGGAGCAGACTCTGCTATGCCTTAATCTGCACACACGGTGCAGGGAGTAATGTGAGTACTCAGCGCTTGCACATTTCCTTATGGTTGCTTTGATTGCACCTGTTTTCAACAAAGAACAATTTGTTAGTTTGAAACGGTGGTTGGTTTTGTGGCCTTGATCATCCCAATTGTTTGATCCCGACCCCTTTTCCGTTGAGAACTTTGCTGCTTGTTAGCCTTGAGGGTGAATCTCTTTTCAAACCGACCGGATTCAACTCTCAGGATTTCATCATGACTCGCCCGTGTGGGCTCTGGCCTTTTCACTTTATTCTGCCTTTGCCTTTGACTTTCTTTCTTTTCAAACGTCTTTACTTTGAAAGCAATCAACCCCCATGGTCAGTCGGGATTGGACTAACGCACCCGCTAAGGCTGGGTATTTTCTTTGACTTTTGCCAGACGGAGCCCTATAGAACCAATCCTGCCACCTTTTCTTTGCAGTAATTCGGAATTAATGTTAAACCGAAAGGGATTCAAAGAAAAATTAAGCAAAAACGCAAGCATATGAGTTTAAAGAGAAGCATCCCTTTCGGGGAGAGGGAAGGACTTATCTGGGGGTGCATGCTGGCTCTAAATGAACATGACATGCTTCTTGGACTGGACGCCCGACCCATACAAACTTTCAACTTCTCATGAACTCATTGATCCGCATTTCAAAACCAGGGAACCTTGCCAGGACTCTTTTAGCGATGAGACGTCTTCTTTTCGGCTGACAGCGCCCTTTGCGAGTTTTCGCTAATCCACCTCTCTCATTTCTCTTCTCACCGTCGCCCGATAGTGCTCTTTGCAAGTTTTCACTAAGCGGACTCTCTCATTTTCATTTTCTCTACTTACCTTCGCCTTATGGTGCCCGAAAGTTTTCACGGATAAGACTCTCATTTTATTTCTCTCAATTTGAATTGTATCAGATTCCAAGAATGACGTTTTTCGCTTCCCTGCCTTTGCCAATTGATCGGAAGGACTTGGACAAGGTCTTTGGGGTGAAAAAGGATTTTGGGCGGAACTACAACTTTGGAACCATTTCGACGGATTCATGGCCGAACCACTATATCATCTGCCCTAGTTTCAATTTTGGGGGAAATTGGGATTTTGTTTTGGTGTGACTGAACCTCAGGGAGAGGCTGCCTACGTATTCTTTCGGAATCAAGTCGAACGTAGTTCATGCAAATAATTTTTTTTGTTTTTGTTTTTGTTTTTTTTTCTTTTCTCTTTCTTTTTTCCTTTTCTTTTCTTTTCTTTTCTTCGTCTTTTCTTTTCTTTTCCTTTTCTTTTCTTTCTTTTCTTTTTCTTTTTTGTACTTCCGGGTTCCAAAGAGGGTAATCAATGAAAGGTAACCGGCTCAAAGGGTTTGCGAAGGATTGATGTTGTTTGGATAGCGGGAATGAAAGCCTTCGTCATCTCAATTATGCAAAGACATCACCGGAGCGAGTTTAGACATAGTACCCTTTTACTGCATCTGCATTCACAGCTGCTTCGGGGTCATTTCTTCCAATGTCACCCAGATACAATGCTTCTCTTGGCAATATTTTCCAATGATGTATGGACCCTTCCGATTAGGAGCAAACTTTCCTTTTGCTTCCTGGTGATGAGGAAGAATACGCCTTAACACCAGTTGCCCTACTTCAAATTTTATAGGCGCGGGCCATTCTTTGTTGGTACAACAGCCTGTGACAAACTGCAATCATCCGTTTAAATTAAGGTCGACGTTCCATATGAGTCTAGACCCACTCACTGTCCTCAAACTCTGCTTCAGTGACAGACCTTTCCCAAACCACGAACCAATTTTCTTCCGTTGTTTCGATTCTTTTCTTTTAATTTTCTCAAACTTAACTTCTTTGTATTTCAACTTTGATTTATTATTTCGAAGTCTGACAGAGTTCTTGCGATCTGGGCATGAAGTCTGCAAGCATGTCATGTTATTTAAAGCTGCATTATTAGAATTGAAGAGAAATAAAAGAGAAGACACAGCAAAACTCAGAAAAATAAAGAAAATGAACGATGAAATATTAATTTCATTTCTTGGAATTGAGAAGATAACAGGGTTGACATTCAGGAATTTAAAGACAAGAAACTAAATAAAACATCCGAGTTACACCCTGGGATAACTCGCGATGCAGAAAAATACGGCAGGACAAGTCTACTGGGACTCCCTCCTGATCAGGAATGCATAGCCTTCCAGTTTTGAAGCTTGGCACTTGGTCCTATGTATAACACCGCAGCGGTGCTAGTGCCCTCCCATGGCTGGACCATGTGGGTTTCGCAGGGCATTTTCTTCACTGCCCCACGTATACCCTCACTCTCTTTAGTCGTGAAATCCTCATCATCTTCCTCTTTACTATACTTAGGCTTCTGTGGTATGCATCCAATAACCACTGGCTCATTTAGGCGAGGTGGTTTAATTGTCCCCCATACCACATAGGCTTGCTTGGGTACATCAATTTCCTTTTCCAGTTCTATCTCGGTGATTTTACTCTTCTTTTCCCCTTTCTCTTGTTTCGGGGCTGCCTTGGGTTTCCTTTCCGCGTCAGCAATAGCAATTATAGCCTTAAGCGCTGGATCGAATTCTTTGTCTTCACAAATCATCTCGATTATCGGCCCGTTGTTGTGAGTGGGAAGCGGATTATTGGTCACATTTGGGACATCCTCATCCTTCAACACAATTTTCCCTTGCTTTATTAAATTCTCCACTGCTTTTTTCAGAGTCCAACAGTCATTGGTATGATGGCCTTCTACTCCTGAATGGTATGCACACCTGACACCCCGCTGATATGATGGTGATTCCGAGTTTTGCCCGTTTGGGTGTATGGGTTGCAGCAAATTCATCTGGACAATCTTAGGGAACAAGGTGGAGTAGGGTTCACCGATTGGTGTATAGTTGGGTCTCCTGGGTGGTTCCCGGGGATGAAAGTTATTCTGCAGAGGTCAAGGATTATAGTGGTTCCGGTGGGGAGGTTGATTTCTTGGAAATGGAGCTTGGATTCTATTGGCATGTGGTTGCGGTCGGGCAAAGGGTTGAGCGTTCATGACCACATATGGTTGTGGAGCATAAGCCATGTCAGGATGAGGGTAGTAGTGTTGAGAGGTTCTCTCAGAAAACATGGGTCTAGGAGCCCGGTGTCTCCTTGCCCCTGAGGCTGCCATAACTGTTTCTTCTTTCTTATTACCTTTGGCCATTCCTCCAGACCCGCCTTGGATGGCTTGGGAGGTTGCCCTAATGGCCGACTGACTCAAGATTCTTCCTGTCTTCAGATCATTCTCCACCATTTCACCAATCTTAATCGCCTCTGCAAAAGGTTTGCCCATGCCCGACATCATGTTCTAAAAATAGTCCGCTTCCTGGGCCTGAAGAAATACAGTGACCATTTCCACTTCGTCCATTGGTGGTTTCACCCTCGACGCTTGCTTACGCCACTTAATAGCATATTCCCTGAAACTTTCTGAGGGCTTCTTTTTCAAATTTGCCAAGGAGTTCCTGTCTGGCGCAATGTCTATGTTGTACTGAAATTGCCTTACAAAGTCTCGAGCAAGATTGTCCCAAATGTGCCAACATGAGACGTCTTGGTCCATGTACCATTCTGAGGCAATGCCTATTAAGCTCTCTCCAAAATAAGCCATCAATAACTCTTCTTTTCCGTCGGCCCCACGTAGCTGATTACAGTACTTTTTCAGGTGAGCAATGGGATCGCCGTGCCTATCATAATTTTCAAACTTTGGTGTTTTGAAACCTGAGGGCAAGTGTACATGCGGGAACATGCACAGATCTGTATAGGAGACACTTTTCTGCCCGCTCAAGCCTTGCATATTCTTTAAGCTTTGCTCGAGGCTTCTCATTCTCTTTGCCATCTCATCTTGCTCTGGGGCTTTGGAGGTTTTGTCTTGCCCCGGTGTAAGCTCGTATGGCGGTGGCTGAGAGTAAGTATATTGAGGATACTGAGGAGGGTCAGCCTGAAAGACAGGATTTTGAAATGTGAAGACCGAGGAGTCGAAAGCATGCTTTGGTAGTGATGGTTGTGTGGTTGCGGAGCATGTTGGAGCCGTGAAGATATTGGGAGCAGCTCCAAACGGGAACACCTGGGGGCGAACCTTAGAAGGTGTTCCTAGGAAGTGAGCAGTTATGGTAGGTTGCCCCAAAAGGAGTGTTTGGGTGGCTGATGGGGACAGTAGTAGCACCTCCAGATCTAGGAAATAGCTCCGGGAATCCGGGGATAGTGCTTCGGGGTTCCTTTCCATTTTTCCAAGCATCCCACATTTCCATGAGTCGCAGGCGCAATACCCGATTTTCTTCAGCTATACGGGATTCAGAGGCCGGGACCCCCGAGATGGGGCTGTCTTCGGATATGGGAATTGCAGGCAGAGTCATATCTGTAGACATTTCTATGCTGCCTCTTGATCTGGTGAAGTATTGATGTGATGCCAGCGTACCACAACCAACCACCGTTTCTAAAAGCTAAGCTGGACTGGAATGACAGCAACAACGGTTAGTTTGAAACAAATAACATATAGGTAACCGCACATTGGAGTGTGATGCACCAATACAGTTACATGAATATCTACATGTTTGCTATGGTTGCATGAATCATCCTGGCTTTTCTTTTGTTCCCTTCGCTTTTCTTTCTTTTTTTGTTTTATTTTCTCTCATTTTCTTTTCCTTCTTCTCTCTTTATTTAATTTTCCGCTCTTTTCTTTTCCTTGGCCATGGTTTTTTCTCTCAATGCCTTATTTTCTTCTTTAGCGTTTTTTTCTCTCTCTTGTTTTTCTTTCATTTATTTCCCTCGCGTTTCTCTTTTTCTCTTTTTCTTAGGATTACGGTCGAATCTTATGTAGATTGTCTACGTATCATGGCCCCGCATGAATCAGACCAGGCGTAGTTCTTGCAAATAATGTAAATAAGCTAACTCTTTTTTTTTTGACATTTTGAAAGAAATGCTTTAAAAGGAAAAGGGAAATATTTTTTTGATTTTTGATTTTGGTTTTGCTTTTTATTTTTATTTTTTGAAAGAAAGACTTCTAAAAATTCCTTTTTTTTTATTGGAACTTTGGGGATTTTAGAAGTAAAAAAAAATATTTTTGTTTGAATTTTCATTTATTTTCTCTTTTTCTAACACGAAAGAAAAATATTTTTTTATTTTGGATTTTGAAAGTTGCCTCTTAATTTTCGAAAGAGGGGCTTTTACGAAAATATTTTGGATTTTGGAGCAAAAATATTTTTCGGACTCAAATTTTCAATTTTTTTTTTATTTTTTTATTTTTTTTATTTATGAAAGAAAGACATCTAAGGAGTATTTTAATGATTTATTTTGGCCTAAAAGGGAAAAATTGGCTATTTTCTCAAAATTTTCTTTATTTAGAAAAAAAAGGACTTGGTTTTGCAGATACGACCTTTCAGCACTTCCAGGAGGAAGATTTTAAGGTTGTGCCCGCAAACCATTTAAAAATGACTTAGGGTGGCTGTTCTTGCAAAAACTGCCTTCAGGCGTCCTTTTGGGGACATTCGTCTTATTTTAAATAAGAATGGCATCACCCGACTTATTTTGACAAGAAATTAAAATTTTGGCATTTTTGGCTATTTTTGTAAAAGGGTGGTTGGACCCGATGAGGGTTGCCTACGTATCTCACATTCGGTGAGAACCAAACCAGCGTAGTTAGGGCAGACTTGCCAAAATCAAATGTATATTTTTTGAACAACAATCTTTTCATTTTTTCAAATATTTTTTCTTTTCCATTTTATCAAAAATTCGGCAGCATTTCGGTACTATTTGGGCATTGGTTTTTCAAAGAAAATAGTTACCATCACTTAGTCCTAACACTGCTATTTTTCTCAATTTTCTCTCATTTAGACAAGCCGGTCAACATGCAAAGCCGAGCAAATAAATGCGTAAGTAGCACGTAAAATGCATCAGGATGGTCATTTTCATTTCAGGTCACCTGTCCTAGACGGACCCAATCCCTGTATTGAGTCCCCTAAAACAAATGCACATGATACAAACAAACGTTCTACTAGGGATCCGGCATGAGTTTTTGTTCTTCTACATTTAAATCCTAGGTTTATTGGTCTAGACCTGGCTTACCCGGGCGGACAACTCGAGCCGAGGGGGAGGCAGCGTACCGGGGATACAGAAGCTCCGCCGGCTTAGCAACTTATCCAACCTCGTTCTAAATTGGGAAAGACTCTAAATAGAAGAGAAGCTACATGAAGTGCACCCTTCTCCATGATGTAGAAGACTCAGAGAGAGGAAGGGATTCGCGACAATTTATATATACAATTTCGACAAATATCAAAGCGGTAAAATATTTAGTACATATAGCATGGAACATGTAGAAAAATCAGATAAAGCCAAATATAACAATTGTACTAAGCTCGAATTCTTGAACCCTGAACCGAAATTCTAGGTTCGTTTCCCCAGCAGATTCGCCAGAGCTGTCACACCTCCTTTTTTACACACCTACCCCGAAGGATAATGTATAAGGGAGTTTTTCCAATTTAAGTGATATTATTCGAAATGGGATTATTTATTGATTTTTCAGAGTCTCCACTTGGGAAAGGATTGACTTTTGGTGTCCCAAGTCACCGGTTTAACTTGAATCCCAAATCGAGAAAAATTTCGACTTCCTGATTGGAGTCTGCGAACCAGAAATTCTGTGTAAGAAATTCTGTTGACCCGAGGGAAGGTGTTAGGCACCCCCGGATCCCGTGGTTCTAGCACGGTCGCTTAAATTATTACAAATGGCCAAAATCTAATTTTTATACATGTTCCAACCCATAGTGCAATTTTATAATTATTTACCGCTTTTAGTTAATTTTTAAGAAAGTGAACGTCGTTTAAAAATATATTTTTGGATCACGTCACATGAATGCACCCAGATCCTCGACACATTCTTATTAGATGTTTTTGGATTTGGATTTGGGTTGCATGAAATGCACACCCGTATTTAAGAAGGTAAATTATTAAAAAGCGCACCTAAAGTGACTAACGCATTATTATCTTTGGGGAAGGCAGTAAAATTCGCTAAACGGCCCGTCCCTAAATCTAAGTATTTTAATACAAATATTTATGGAGGGCCCCGCAAATTATGGGTTTTGTTTGGCGAGGCTCATCTCATTTTTATTCAAAGGCCAACCTAAAGCAAATATGATTTTTATTTATTATTTGTCTCTAAAGGGCTAATTGATTTACATCTATAAATTCTAATCTCAAATTCAAGTCTGAATTCAAACAAAAGGGGGACCCTTTTAATTTGAACTCGCCACCTAATTTGAAATCTAGATTTATATTTGCGAATTGATTCCCCATATTCCTAACGTAACCTTTTAAAGGGATTTTTGACTTATAACAATTTTTTTAGGGCCTAAGAATTGGCCCAAACATGAAGCAGTTCGTCAATTGAGCTGGGCATCCTATGTCCATGAAACAGCCAAGCTTTGGGCTCAAAATGAGCTCAATTCCAAAATAAGGCACCAAAATCGTGTGGGCCTTCAGCTGCAGAGTATGTTGGGCCTATCTTGATGGTCTAAATGCTTATAGCCAAGCTAAGCTAATCAACTTCTGAATTGGGCCACAATACCGGCCCATTTTCCTAAGCATTAGTCCATATACTAACAAGATTCAGGATTGCCTATTGGGCCCAATGTTAGGCCTGTTTGTGTCAAATAACATGAAACTCAGAACTACCTTGATATAAGAGTAAAAATCGAGAATCTGAAGACTGAATGTTTGTTCAAATAAAATCTACAATTACTGGTGGTCTACTCTATAACTGATTCACACTTGTATCATGAAGTGTCAAACAAAATCTACATTTATGGAGCAATTGAATATCGCTTGAAAACTAGTACATTGCTGAACATTTTAATTGCTAGACAAATAATGAAATCCTGCTACAACTCATAATCTCTACAGTAATTCAATAGGTCCTGATTATTTAAATGAAATTCAATTACAAGGACTAACATGATTGTATATCCTAGTGGCATGATCTCTAGACAAGAGGAAGAACAGTCTAGTTGTTACAATAGCAAAAGTCCCAGTCATATGACTTTCAAACATATTTCCAGTATATAATGACAGTCCAGCTAATATCTATACAAGCAAGCTATGTATGGAACAATTAAACATAGGACATGGTAAAGCATGTGTTTATTTCCATAGCAATTCAAATAGGCAGCTGGTCCAACTCTTCATACATCAAGCTAGGCTGAAAGTTACCTGGAAATGTAAGATAACAAGAGAGAATTGAGAAGTCAGCAATAGCTCAGCAGATCAGCAATCAACAGCATCCAAACAGGCCAAATTTAATTCTAAACCAAAAGCACAATGCCCAGGACCAGTTGTTTAATCCTCAAATCACTCGAAAAGCTTGAATACACCTCAAGTCACTTGGATCTTAACCCGGGAACAAATAGATAATTTCAGTAATCATATATTTAGCTAGAAGATGCAAATTCACAGCTGGAAATCTAAAGTAACCTAAGGAACAGTATTTTGAGAGTTTTTGAAAGGTTTTCTGTTGTGTTTTGGTTTTTTCTGGAAATTTTTTGGATTTAAAACTAAAGTTTCTAGGATTATGTAACTTCAAATCTGAAGCTCTTTAATCTGGAACTTCAAATTTAAAATTTCAGACTTAGAAAAAAGATTTTTTTTTAGGGAAATTAGGAGCTGGAGTATTTTTGGGAATTTTTAGAGGTTCTAAACTTTTTTGGAATTTTCAGAGGGTCTAAACCTGTTAAAGAAGGCATTAGGGGTGCCTTTTATAGGCAAGGAGTGGGGCAGAATATTCTGGAAGCTTTCACACATTTTTTCCCTCTTTTAATTTCATATTTTACCTATTAAACCTTCAATTTCTGACTTGTTTCTCAAGTTACTGCCCTAAGTTTGCTGAAATCTACACTAAAATCCTATTCTAGAAGGCCCTGGGGTGTTCTTTTAACTATAGAATGCCTATACTACCCTTTATTTCATTTTGATATTACTATTCTTAACAAAACTACCCTTTCCATGCCTAAACTACCCCTGAAAACCCCCTAAAATTACTGACCAATCAGACCCCTTTTTACCTTGGTTAAAATCTAACTAAAGTTAATTCAACTACACTACTCAGCTATATCCAAACCTTAAGCCTAATTAAACCGTCAATGAATACTGAAGAACCATTAAACTAAACTTAAACTAACAAAATAATAATCCAATTAAACGAGAATCAAACAGTTTCAAAGCAAGCTGGAAATAGGATGAAACAAACAAAAAACAAATCTAAAAAGAATTGGATTCAAGAAGGGCATTCGACCAAACTAATCAAGTTAAACTAATCAAAACTAATCTAATACTTAACAATTAACTAACAAATGAACATTTAAACTAAGAAGAACAGATTTTAACTCAGAATTAGCTAATCAATAAAGACAGAATTCTATTGAAATTAAGCTATCAATTAAAATGATTAGGAAACTAAAACTACACTTAACTAGATAGTTAAAGCATGAATCAAACGAAACTAAAAGAAATGAGAAGAAGACTTACTGAAATTGAACTCCATAAGTAAATCATCCGAAATTGACTTCCGGTTAATATTATACATCTATTTCGTCAGAAATAGACCTATAATATTAACTAGAATTCAATTGACTTAAAAATTCTCAAAACGGCCCAGAACAGTATGAACCCTAGATCCGGAATTAGACCATCCTTAATCAGATTCGAGGGATTTTGGTCAGGGATTAGGTTTGAGGATAGTCAGGGGAGTGTATGGTATGAATTTGGGGAGTTTTGGACAAGTTTGTATTTTTGGCTGAAATTTTGATTGAAGATTCAAGCAATTGGGTCGTGATTCGAGGGAAATGGTTATGGGGGTTGGAAAGAGGAGAGGAAGGAGAGTTTGTGGTGAAATTTTGGGCTCATTTGGAGCTTCGCCGCCGGCGGCGGCGGATGGCGGAGGAAGGCGGAAGCCCGCAGGAGTGACGGCCGGCGTTACAGGGGTACGAGGAAGGGATAGTTGGTCTATGGTTTGGACTGAAAATTCGGACAGATATATTGAAATGTAAGGATCATTGTGGGCCGTTGGATCCGGGAAAATCAAAGGTTATGATTGAGTGACAAGGAAACGACGTCGTTTCGGGGTTTAAAGAATTGGATCGGGTGAGGTATTCAATTGGGCTGGGCGAGTGACTTTGGTATTTTTTGCTAATTGGGTTGACCAGATGGCCCAAAAAATTGGCCTGCTAACTTCTTTATTTCATTTTTTGCATTTGTTTTCTTTTCTTCTTGGCTTTTCTTTATTGGTGTTTTTTTGTATTTTTTTGTATTTATTTTGTATTTTATTTATTATTATTTTTTGATTTTTTGATTTTATTATGTACAATAAAAGACCCAAATCAAATCTAAAATTATGCTAATTAATTTCCAAAATTGCTAATTCCTAACTTAAAAGAAGATTAAACTAAAAATGTAAAATGTAGAATTAAAAATGGTAAAAGGACTATTTTTTGTTATTTTTCTCTTATTTTAGTAATATTAATTGATAAAAATATAAAATTGAATTCTAAATACAAACATACTATTTTTGTATTTTTTATGAATTATAGCAACTAAAAATGCACACAAAAATGCAAACAAATCATGCAATTAATTCCTAAAAATTCAAATAATCAAAGAAAAATTGTAATTCTAATGAATTTATAGGAGTAAATTGAGCGTGGCAAAAATCACGTGCTCACAGAAGTGAGGATCAAGGTTGCAGTTCAGTGTTGACAAGGATGTCATGGGCTCGGATGAGCAAGGAAAGGGTTGAATGATTAAAGTAAGTTGGGGTTGTCTTCAGCGTCACCTGAGATTGGTGCTTTGTAACGAGGGCTTGTATCATGGTTAATGATTCTTGATCGCTTATCTGCGTTAGTGCGGTCGGTGGGTTGGAGGTAAGACCTAGTTAATTGTTATGGTAGATTGTGGGAGTGTGTTCCACAGGAAGATTGCATAAATGTGGCACGACGCCACTCGATTGATTAAAGATATAAACCAAGTATGAAGAATTGTGATGATATCGTTAAATTGAGTATGGATGCCTGGAGGGCACTTGGATTCTGAGTTGTGGATTGTACTCCGGTTATGATGGTTGTCCTTCTGTGTTACGAGAGGTGGAGAATTAGTATGGACCTTTGAAAGGTCGTTGGCTTAATTTGATATGATCAGGATCGACTTGAGGTCGGTGGATGGATCTAAATGTGAATTTGGGCTTTATATCAGGCCAGTTGTGTTTATTCAGCGAGCGTTCCTTATGGAGGAAGAGTCGGGGTGTTATTTTGTCATCAGCTATTCCAGGTAATGATGTAATATGCCGTATGAGTTGTGAGACGGCTTGGTAAATTTTATGTGTTGAGATTCCGCATGGCAATGACGTATTATGAGCAAGATTATAACGACTCGACCGGTCATTTTGAGTACCAGCGCTCCGTTCAGCAGTCGAAGGCCATGAACAGCATCATTTCAGGTATTATGACTTGTACGCATGGTCGAAATTAATATTCAAGAAGTCCAGAGTTGATTTGGGAAGAGAATTCTCATTTCGAAAGCTTAAAGTTGAAAGAATGAGCTAGGATTTAAATTTCAAGTAAACGACCTCGAAATCGGGATCTGAAGGTTCCAGCTGGTTCGTATGATGATTTCGGACTTGGGCGTATGCCCGGATTGGGTATTGGATAACCCGGGAGCGTTTTGGCTCATATTGTGGAAGTTAGCATTTTAGAAGAAATTTCATAAGTTTGGTTTGAAGTGCATATCGGTGTTATCAACGTCC
>MU764663.1:2853-19002 GCA_026770625.1 Nicotiana glauca | reverse complement strand
ACGCCCGTGGCTTTTAACACATTTCGACTTCGTTGAGACTTGGATTTGGTTCACATAAATGTGCATCCGTATTAAGAAAGTAATATTATTATAAATCGTGCCTAGAGTATCTACGTCTTGTTAACTTTGGGAAAGTCTGTGAAGTTTTCTAAACGGTCCTTCCAAATCTAAGGTTTTTATAACACTTATTTGAGGGCCCCGCAATTGTGTTTTTTAATGCGGCGAGGCTCATCTCATTTTTATTAAGGTCATGTCTAAAGTACTATATTTTCTACGTGTTTTGTCTCTAATCATGAAGGAAATGTCCTAAATTGTTTATCCATTACCTAATGATTATTATATTGGGGCCATGAGCTAATATGAGCCCAGGCCTTCAGTCATTTCCGGGCTTTATTATAGCCCATGTGATAACACTATGGCCAAGCGTAGCTGGACTGATCGAGTCAGTTTGGGCCCAAATCCTGGAACACGTATTAATACGGCCAGGCCCAATGGCCACATGAAACACATCTATTGAATTTCAGGTCTGTTGTTAGGAAATTGGTTCCAGCACTAATACAAAAACCTAAGGTTGTTCTTCATTTTTGTTAATGACTGACTTTAAAGACAGACTAGTTTATACAATCAATTATCAGAAAAGTTCGTTTATCTATTAATTTGAATGCTTATTAATTTTATAAATTACTAGTTCAACTTAAACTAATATTATAACGCTGGTCTTGTATACCACATTTTAATTCGCAAAGGTTCAGACAATTCATTGATAACTATAAACCAAATATATTAACTACTGATTTATCAGCTTATTAAAGGCTAGTCCATAGAAAACAAGAATTTGAACTAATGTTTTACTGTATAAGGCTTTATAACAGCTAACACATTACAGAATTAACGAATGCAAAACGTTTATTGTGCAAGCCTATATTGCTTATCAAATGTTGAGCACGCATTTATAGGAACAATTTTTAACTACTAAACTAACTTCAATATTCGGATAAAATATTACTATATTATTAACCTAATATGAACAAGTTGCAACATAAAACTATTATTATTCATCTCTTATACTATCCTATTATCTCGATTTGCAACATAAAACTATTTCTAAACTGAAATTAATATCAATTAAATTTAACAGTCCAGTCCTTATTATTACATTTTTTTCAGACTAAACCTAACAAATACAAATAATTAATAAGACAGTATAATATGAAATAGCACTCGAAACTTCAATTCATCTTCTTCAAATTCATATTTACAGCTTCAGTCGATAGAGATTGTACCTGGTAATAAAATGAAATTGATAAGATCTAGGCAAAGATAAAGGATCAGCAATCAACAACAGCTCGCAAAGTGATCAGAACAGTCCAGCAATCCAGATTCAAATCAAAATGAAGGTAAACCAGTAGAAACCCAACAGAAACAAAAAAACCAGACCACAAATAATCACTTCAACCCAAAACAGTCTCGATCCAATAGTAATTCAATCACCAAAGTCAAATAGAAGAAACACAGACTTGAAATTACTTGCAGGATCAGTGAAACGACAATACTTTTGTGGATTTTAAGTTTTGAGGTGAAGAGAATACTCGAATTGCAATTGCAAAACAGAAGGGAAAATGCTTAGTGTTTCAGATTTTTGCTTAAGGCTTCTAACTTCCAAATTTCAAAACTCGTTCAATGAAGGCTAATGTAGCCTATTTATAGATTTGAAAAGGGGGGGAATTTCAAATGCTGAAATTGTCCCTTAGTCCCTTATTTATTGTAATTAGACCCCTGTTCTTTTATTTAATTGCCTCTTTTTCCCCTGTATTTATGCCGTGTTACCCCTTTTCCCCAATCTAGAAGGTTCCTACCTTTAGCTTTTTCTCTTCTAACCCTACCTCTTTAGGATTATTACTGCATTACCCTTTTATCCTGTCTAGAATACCCTTCACCCCTTAAGTATTTACCAATGAACCAAATTGGATTCCCAAATCTACCCCTATTCCCTTATAATTATTACAATGAACCTACTGCCATTCCCCAAATTAACCCTGTTTTGCTATTTTATTTTCCCTTAAACCCCGTACTACCCATTAACCCTAATTATAAGCAGATATCCAAAATTACTCTAAAATCAGGGTCGAAACCTTAACTAATTATCAGAATTAGTCAATTAATTGTCAATTTAACAGATATAACCAAATCAGAACTAGGTAATCAATTAACGAGATTCAGAAGACCACTCAAACAAATAAAGAATCCAATTAACAGAAGACCTTAGCTACTAATTAGGTTTTTAACAATCAAAACCCTAAAACTAAATGTAACAATATGAATAGCAATCAAAACCCAAGACTATGTCATTTTTATCAAGAATTAACCACAAAAAGGAAAATCGTGGACATGCAACAAAAGCAGAAGTAAAACAATAGAAAGAGAATCAGACACTTAGCTTTTTTTTAATTCTCTTTTCTTCTTTATTTTCTTTTTCTCTCTTTCTTTCTTCTGTTCTTTTCTTTTCTTCGTTTTTCTTGATTTTCCAGGCTTTTTGAAACTCTGGATATCATTTTCTTGGGACCTTTAGCTTCAGGCAGACCTTTGAGTCTTCTTTTAGTGAAAAGACTCTTTAGACTTAGGGCTGGGTGTTCGAGGGATGTCATGGGGTGGTTTTGAAGCAATAGTGTTTGCCGGCGTGGGTTCCGACGACACTCAAATTAATATTCGACGAGTTCTGGGCTTATTCGAAGGAAGATACTTAGAGGGGTGGAAAGAGGAGGCCTAGGGGGTCCTAGGGTGTTAAGGGTGGACTCAGAATCAAATGTCGTGTTCGCCGGAGTAGGGTTCCGGCGACACTTGGATGAATATTCGAAGATTTCTGGTAGGTTTCGAAGAAAACTAGTTATGGGGGGTGAAAGAGGAGGTCAAGACCTTCCTGTGGTGTTAATGGTGGATTCATCGGAGTTGTTTGTGTTTCCCGCCGGTAGGGTTCCGACGGGGGGTAGGTGAGAGGAGAAGGGGGAAGAAGGGCGGCTAGGGTTTTGATTTGGATGAAGACGGATATCAAATGGGGAGGTGTAATGTATTTTGTGTATTTAAAACCTTAGGGTCACTAGGAACCGTTGGATTAGATTCATTTAACGGTTGAGATGTGTTGTTGCCTACACGACGTCGTTTGGATTAGTAATGGTTCAATTCTATCCGTCAGATCAAGTAGATGAACGGTCATGATTTAATGTCTTAAACGTCGTCGTTTGACTTATAACATGGCCTGTATATCTGGCCGTTTGATCAAGGATTTCAACGGCTCAGATTAATTGTTTTTAAACGGTGTCGTTTGATTTTGGTATCAAACAGGCGGGTAATGTATATTTGGGCCTGGATCAGATGCAGTGTGTATTTCAATTTTTTGGGCCACTTTATTATCAGCCCAATGTATATGTACCTTTATATTTTGTTTTTTTCCTCTTGTATTTTGTATTTTATTCCTTTTATATATTTTTTATTTTCTTTTTGTATTTTATTTACTTCTTTTTGTATTTCTTTCTTGTATTTTCCTTTTCTTCTATTTTTTCTGATTTTTGCTAATTTTAAAAATAATTAATTTCTATTTTTTATGGTATTTTCAATTAAAAACAATAAAAATACTATTTTGATTTTTCTTTAATTTGTTCTCAAAATGTATTAACACAAAAAATTGTAAAATTAAAATCCTAATATTCCTGCATATTTTATATATTTTTATGAATTACTATGCAACTAATTAATACAAAAATGCCACAAATTATTTAATAAAATTTAAAAATCATTTTGCTTAGATTTTGGAAATGATTTGCTTAGGGCAAAAATCACGTGCTCACATCAGTAAATATGGCCATCATACACCGCCGAAAGGTAGTGGGTGCATTACACAAACCAAATGATATCCGTGAAAATGCAATGGTGCCATACAGACATATGAAGGTGGTTTTCTCCTGGTCCTCTGGTGCAATCATACTCTGGTTGTAGCCTAAGTACCCATCCAAAAAGCAATAGTAGGAACGCCCAGCAAGTCTATCCAGCATTTGGTCAAGAAAGGGCAATGGAAAATGATCTTTGTGGGTCACTTTGTTCAACTTCCGGTAGTCCATGCATACACTCCATCCAGTGACAGTCCTAGTGGAGATCAACTCATTTTGCTCATTTTCGACCACAGTCACATCCCTCCTTTTCGGCACAGACTGTACCAGTGAAGTCCATGAACTATCCGAGATGGGATACACAACCTCTGCATCTAACCACTTGATAACCTCCTTCTTGAAGACCTCTTGCATAGCCTCATTCAACCTCCTTTGATGTTCCACGGAGGGTTTGGCATCATCCTCAAGTATAATCTTATGCATACAAAAGGCAGGGCTTATCCCCCAAATATCAGCTAGAGTCCATCCAATTGTCGTCTTCCTTCTTTGAAGCATCTCAAGGGTGGTATCTACCTGCATGTTAGTAAGGCAAGAAGAAATAATAATAGGTAAAGTTGAACAAGGGCCCAAGAATTCATACATGAGGTGTGGAAGAAAAGGCTTCAACTCCAATATGGGAGGTTCCTCAATTGAGGGCTTTGTTGGTGGAGCCTTTCTGTTCTCAAGATTCAAGGAAAGTTTACGGGGCTCATAAGAGTAAGAACCCATTCCTTGCAAAGAATTGACATACTCTACCAAACCTTCATCCGCGGTCACATCATGATTCAACAATATAGCTTCCAAAGGATCCTCCACATTGATCATGTCACTCGTGTCATCAACTATCACCTCCGTCACCAGATCCACAAAAGAACAAACCTCAGTACTATTCGGCTGCCTCATTGATTTGCACACATGGAAGACAACATTTTTGTCACCCACCCGGAAGGTGAGTTCCTTTGCTTCTACATCAACTAAAGCCTTCCTTGTTGCTACGAAAGGCCTTTCCAATATTATCGGTACCTTATAGTCGACTTTGCAGTCGAGAATTACAAAATTAGCAGGCAAAATCAACTTGTCAACCGGGACAAGAACATCATCAAAAATACCATGCGGGCTAGTCATTATTCTATTGCCATTTGCAATCTCATTGAAGTATCTCTCGTTTGACCAATACCCAAATTTTTAAATACGGAGTAAGGCATCAAATTTATACTTGCTCCTAAATCAAACAGGGCCTTTGCAAAATCCGCACACCCAATAGTACATGGAATGGGAAATACGTCGGGATCTTTAAGCTTTGGAGCCATCGAGTGCACAATGGCACTCACTTGATGAGTCATTTTGATGGTCTCACAATCCATAGATCTCTTTTTAGTTACGAAGTCTTTAATAAACTTGGCATATCCCGGCATTTTCTCAAGAGCTTCCACCAAGGGCACATTGATTGATAAACTTTTCATCATCTCAATAAACTTTTTGAACTGGTTTTCATTCTTCTGATTTGCAAGTCTTTGAGGGTAAGGTGGAGGAGGCCTCGGCAAAGTATCATTGGCTTTAGGCATTATCATTTTTGGCATGTCTATCACGTGTTCCCTATACGAGTTCACGCCATTTTGAGTCTCCTCCTCATTGTCATGAATCCAATTCTCACCTCACCATTCATATTCTCTTCACTCACTTGCTCAACAACTATTGGATCATCATCATTTTGCACTTCAACATCATCACTCACAACTTCCTTTTTCTTGGGGGTACTTTCTTCGCCACCTCTACCGCTCCTTGTGGTCATCGTCATTGCAATACCGGTATTGTTCCCACCCTTCGGGGTTACTACCATGTCACTAGGTAGTGACCCCTTAGGGCTAGTGTTCAAAGCTAACGAAATCTGACCAAGTTGGACCTCTAGATTGCGAATAGAAGTATTATGGGATGCCAATTGAGCATCGGAGTCAGAGTTCTTTTTCATTATTTGCTCAAATATTTACTTAATCCATCCCATCTCATTATTGAACGAGCTAGGACCTTGGGGCAAAAATGGAGGCGGATTGTTTGGTTGTTGAAACATTGGAGGCCTTTGAAACATGGTCCCTGATTACCTTAATTACCATTATTCCAACCTCCTTGGTTGTTGTTGCCATGCCAATTGCTATTGTTCCCCCAAATCTGGTTGTTGTTCCCCCAATTATTGGAGTTGTTATTGTTAGTGTTCCAATTTCCTTGGCCTTGGTTGCCTCAATTATGATTATTCCCTTGCGATCTCCATTGTTGATTTGGAGCATTACCTCTTTGTCCTTGATAGTTGTTGGCATACAAAACCTCTTCACTTTGATCACCATAACCATCATCTTGGTTGTAACTACTGCAACCTTACTCAAATTGATCTTGATTTCTTTGCACTTGTTGACCATATTGTCTCCTCTTATTTACCAATAGATTAACTCATTACATTGTGTTTACTTGCTTTAGTCTCTGAATCTGCTAAAGATGTGTTTTAGCTAACTGGTTCATGGTTGTTGTCAACTCAGCTATGGCTTATCTCGGGTCCTGAAGTTCCTTTTGAAGATTTATGACATGAGGAACCCCCTGAGGAACATTCGCCCGACTCTGCCAAGCTGAGGAAGTGTCAACCATTTTATCAAGAATGTCACAGGCCTCTGCATACGACAACTTCATAAAATTACCCCCTGCTATCTAGTTTACCACATATTTATTGGTCGTGTTTATACCCTGTAAACTGTCTGTTGGATCATTGATTCAGTCATATCATTGTTGGGGTATTCCTTGACCATTTTTCTATATTTATCCCATATTTCATGAAAAGGTTCATTGGTTCCTGTTTAAATGCTAAGATCTCATCCCTTAATGCAGCCATATGTCCCGGTGAGAAAAACATGGCTATAAACTTGTCAGCCAACTCATCTCACGTAGTGATGGAACGGTTGGGGAGTCTTTCGAGCCAGTCCAAAGCTTTTCCTCTAAGTGAAAAAGGGAACAATCCCAAACTCAATGCATCCTCTGATACATTTGTTTATTATCTACCCCAGCAGGTGTCCACAAATCCCTTTAGATGTTTATAAGTGTGAGCACGTGATTTTTGCCCTAAACAAATTGTTCCTAAAAATCAAACAAAATGATTTTTCTTTATTTTATAATTTTGTTGATATTTTTGCATTTCTGTGTTAATTAGTTGCATAATAATTCATATTAAAATACAAAAAATATGCATAGGCATTAGGATTTTTAATTTTATAATTTTAATATTAATTCATTTTAGAACAATATAAGGAAAAATAAAAATAGCATTTTATTTTTTTAATCGAAAATTACTATAAAATAGTTATTAAATAAATTTTTTAGATTTTAATTAGTTTTAGTTTAATTTCACAATTTAATAAAATTAGAAAAAATATATAAAATTGGAAAAGAAAAATAAAAATACAAAATACAAAATAAAAATGCAATACAAAAATATGAAGGAAATATAAAAAAAATAAAAGAACAAAATGAGAAGATGGACTGATTAAAATTTTTGGGCTAATTATCCCAAGCCCAAATCAAATGATCCGGTCTGTTTCATATATAGTCCAAACGATGCCGTTTGAAGATTTTCAATCACAGCTATTGATCATTTTAATCTAACGGCAGGGTTGATCTCTTCATTAAAAAAAACGTCGTCGTATAAGGGCTCTGAGCCGTTGAAATGTTTTAATCCAACGGTTGGGGGCGATTATTATACTTTTAATATATCTAATACAAAAACCTAAAAATCATTTTTACATCTCTTCATCTTCCTCCTTATTTCAGCCGCCCCCATTTCCCCACCGACCCCCGCCGGAACCCTACCGGCGGAAAACACCAATTACACCAACCAGCCCCCAAATAACACCATCGGACCACCTCGAGCCCTGAGTTCACCCCTCTATTCCGTTTCGTTCAAATATCTCTCTAGCTTCTCGAATATCCAAAAATGTGTCGCCGGAACCCTAACTCCGGCGAACACGACTTCACCCAAACTAACCAAAAATCATACCACAGTTTCTCCTTGACACCCTCAACCCTATTCTGAAAAGTTTGAGTCCCAAATCTAACGGGATCGGCTCAAAACAAGTCTGAAAATCCTCCAGTGAAGTCAAAAGTTCAAAAAAATTGCCTATTCCGTCTTGATGTTTAAAGATGGTCCAGTGATAGAAAAAGATTAAAAAAAGAGCTAAGTCTTTCTTTTTTTTTCTTTTTTCTGCTTCTTTGCATGTGTTTTTGTTTTTCTTTTTAATTGATTTCTGTTCTGATTTACTTAATTGCTGTTAAAAATATATATAGTATTTTTAGGTTTTTGATTGTTTTTATCTCTTAATTTTTGTTCTTTAAAAAATAGTATTAAATCTGATACTCTTAGGTTCTAAACTTCTGAATAATATTGGGTTTAAATTCTAATCTAGTAAATAATTTGATTAGTGAAATTGAATTTTTTATAATTGAACAGTAGATTTTAATCGTTTTGTTTCATTAGCTTTTGATATTAATCAATTTTAATATTTTTTAGTATTAATTAGTCTGAGTATTTTTGGATTAATTGACAGTAATTAGTCGATTTGGTTATAGCTGTTAAATGACAATCAGTAATTAGTTAGAATTAAAATTAGATTCGTTAAATTCTGATAATTAGTTTGGAGTTCAGGGGTAAAAAGGATTAAAGGGTAATAGGGTAAAATTCGACAGTTCAGGGGGTTAAAAGGGTAAAAAGCAGTAGGGCACTTAGTAAAAACAATCAAAATTCAGGGGTATTTTGGGAATCCTAAACGGGCAATAGGGTAGATCTTTAAGTGAAGTGGGGGTAGATGGAGAATTATATTAGGTTAGAAGGTTCTAGATGGGGTGTTAGCATAATTTTTCATAAATAAGGTTAGTCAATTGAATTGTAAGTAAAAGAATAAGGGTAAAACTTAAATAAAAGAGGGACTATTAAATAAATTCTAAAATATGAACTTCCCTCCAAATTCAAATCTATAAATAGACATCAATATGCCTTATTTAAAAAAGTTTTGCAACCTGAAAAATATCCCTCAAGTAATTTCTGCCTCTTTAAATCCAATTCTCGAAAATCTTACTTCCAAAACTCAAAAACATTAGAAGTAGTAGAAATATCCCAAAAAATTCACTGTTTCATTAATTTTCAGTTCAATTTGAAGGTTGTTTGTTGATTGTCTCTGGTTCTGGTGATCGAAAGGCTGTGAATTTGTTTTGAATTGGTCAAGTGTGTTTTCTCTGGTTTATATCTCCTGTTGTTGGTTTAAATCTGGTGTTTCGAAGCTGTGATTGGATTTATTATCATGTTCCTGTTGTTGTTGCTGTATAATTACTGTTGATCCTTCTTCTAATAGATTTTTGACTTCAAATCCAGGTACACATTTGAATTCTCCTTGGTGTAATCTTCAACTGAGATGAATTGAAGCTGCATTTTCTTCAATTTGTTCGTGTCATAATGTGTTTGAACTGTTAGATTTGATTGAACTGAATCATTATGTAATAATATTGAATTGTAAATCTGGTTTGTAGTTTAATTTTGATTTAGATGTATAATTGGATTAGACTGTACTATTTGGTACTAAACTGTTTAGTTTTGATATCTATAGAAGATCAGTGGTTTTGATGTGCAAAACATAAAAATGCAGTGTTTGTAGTTGGATTACAAGAAACTGTTAGAAAATTAGTTTTAATATTGATTAATACCTGATTTAGATCTGTTCTAATAGAATTGATGAATTGTAAACTATAAATCACAATTAATTAGTTTTAAATTTAGTACTGTTGTTATTCGTTAATTTCAGTCAAGTTTGTTTAGCTTAATTCAGGCCTGGTAGTTAAGTCAAAACGGACACATAGATAGCGTTGAAAAGCTTTTAAAATAAGAGTTTAAGAACAAATTCAACAATTTCAATAGTTATAAAAATATAAGATTAAAATTTTAACGAGCTTAAGATTTGTTAAAGTGACAAATTCATTAGCTTTCCTTAATTAATCCTGGGCCATAGACTGCAACTTGTGCTAATTTGGGCCTGGTTTCGAAGGTCTTTTGCCTGTGGCATATATGTGTGCTTTGCATATTTGGAATGCAATTCATTCTCATTGGGCTTATCCTTGAGCCCAATAGTTATGATATAATGAAAACTACTATTTGATCTCACAATAAATAATTAGGATTTGTTCTTCTTTTATAGTAACAAGTGAAGTAAGTAGAGAATATATTTCACTTTAGGATTGATTTTTTTTAAAATAAAATAAAATGAGACGAGCCTCGCTAAATTATAACATAATTGCGGGGCCCTCAATAATTGCTTACAAAAAAAATACTAGAAATCGGGAGGACCGTTTAGAAAATTTTACGGTCTTCTCCAAAGTTAATAAACGCGTAGTTGCTTTAGGCGCGAGTGTTAATAATATTACTTTCCTAAATATGGGTGCACATTTATGTGACCCAAATCTAAATCTCAACGAAGTCGAAATGTGTTAAAAGCCACGGGCGTACTGGTACGGCGTGGTTCGAGATACATTTTCACGATATTGTAATTCTTGTAAAATAAATAATAAATATAATAAAAGGGGTTATTAATAAGAGGCACATAAAAATAAAATATGTGTCGAAATCAGATAAAATCAAATACAACAGTTGAGCGACCGTGCTAGAACCACGAAATCCGGGAATGCCTAACACCTTCTCCCGGATTAACAGAATTTCTTATCCGGATTTCTGGTTCGCGGACTGTTAACAGAGTCATACTTTCCTCGGTTCGGGATTCAACCAGTGACTTGGGACACCATTAATCTCCCAAGTGGCGACTCTGAATAAATAATAATAAATCCCGTTCTGACTGTCCTTTAATTGGAAAAACTCCTTTGCACCCTTCACGTGGTGTATTAAAACGTAAAAAGGAGGTGTGACAATAAGTATTCTGATGGGGAACGCCTATGAAGTACCCTCTTTGCTCCAATAAGGTCAGCATGACATTTGTAATATGGAAATTTCCCTCCTGGATTCGAGGTGGGACACTTGCACTTGAGTATCCTTCATTTGGAAGAACCCGAGGAGCTACTCGTGGAGGAGCTTGGGGAGGGTCTACAATGTTTTGATTGGCCTGGCGGCCTTTTCTTTGACCTTGAGGTACTAGAGGCACCTCATCTTTACCATTATCATCTACCTCATCCCCTGGGATAACATTTCCGTTAGGATAATTATTTTCCATTTTGTACCTGAATCAATTAACTCACACACGTTAGTAAAACAGAAGGAAAGAAAAATAAGACACACAACTAGTCAGATGATAGCCAAAATCGTTTAACTCCTCGGAAAAGGCGTCAAAAATGATCTTCTCCAACCCTACACCACTATGTAATGGCAAGGAGTGATCGATGCAGCTTTTACCCGAAAGGTGGGATCGATTTCCATAGGGAGTTAATAATGGTTAGGAATTGGGTTTCTATCTAATCTAACTATGTGTGTTTCTTTTAATTGCACTTCTAATCATGTTTGGATTTGATTCTATTCTAATTTTAATGCTAAAGATTGCTGAAAATAAGCTAAGTACAAATTTTTTATAAGTGTTTACTCAAATGATAAAAGGCACTAGGGAAGTGACTTACACCTAGGCAAGTATCTAATGGAACAAAAAATTTAGGACAAGCTTGTTATATTTGGGGTCGTGATATAACCATTACACATAATTACTCACTCTATACCTCTCGGTAGTTTGAGTGACTATGCCCTAATTGGCTTTCTCAAGCACAATTGGGTGTTCAAACAATACAAGTAAATTGGCTCAAGTCAGGTATTACTATCTCTAGGTGTAACCCTTTAATTATGGCTATCAATCTCTTGAGTTCACCCCAATTCCTTGTTAGCCTAATTTTCCTAGACTTAGTCTCTCTTTCTCAAGAAGATTCTAAGTCATAAAGGCATGAATCAGTGTTTACAACCACCAATTCTATAATTAAAGCATGAATCAAGCTAAATATCACTAACTCATAAACAATTAAGCCCTAAAATAGAAGACCCATTAAATACTTATACTAGTATTGGGTAACAACCCTAGCTAATGGAATTAGCTACTCATAATAAAGGTAGAAGTCAAAGATGAAGACGAAATATAAGCCATAAAAGTTGATTACAATAAGAAAATCAAAGGTTAATAGCTAAAGCTGCTATAAAATTACTCAAAGTAGCAAAATACGGCTGTTCACGAGCTCCTCAAAATAAAATATAACCTAAAATTTTGAAAAAGATCTATTTATATACATCTGAAATTACTGGACAAAAATACCCTACGGAGGTTCCGCTGTCAGCGCAATACTGAGTGCCTCAGCGCTTAAACTTTCGCGGCCGAGCAAAAGCAAGCGCGGACCGCATTTCTTCCATTCTGGACTAGGGTTGGCTTGATTTCGCTGGTAGCGTAAATGAGACCGCCTCAGCGTTTTCTTCAACCGCGGCCGCATAAAATATTCGCGGACCCCGTTTTTCATTTGAGCTCAGGTTTCCAGGCCTCTGAATCTATATTTCTCCCTCAGCGTATTTTGCACCACGATCGTGTAAAGTATTTCGCTTATGCGCTATTTCACCGCGGTCAGCGGTATGTGTTGTGCCCAAAATTGCCTTCTCTGAACCTCAATTCCGCCGAGAGCGTAATTATGGCCACCTCAGTGGTGGACCCTCCGTTGCCACCCCTTTCCTTTGTTGTCAGCGCTTTTAACTCAGCTTTGAACTTGTGCAGGTTTAACTCCTTTATGAGCTGGTTATGACTTTCTTTTTTTATTTTGACCAAACGCTACAAACAAGCATGATAAGTTAGTTTTCGGGAATACTTTTAGATATTTTTTATCTAAAACCTATGCAAAAGAGAGCATAAGATAGGCTAGAATCCATAATTATCATGACCCCTCATGTGACAAAAATCACACTAGACATTATAGTTTCTTCTCTATTTCTGAGTATTGTTCCTAGAAGTAAACAGGGTTATTGGTTCCATGCACTCAATATGGATAGTGTGACTACCAGCAACTATTTTACGTTCATCTTGCAAAATGACGGCATATGCTTGATTCACAGAAGGTGCCTTATTTTTCATTTATATCTGGCTCCGAGCTTGACTATAACCATCATTTAATCCCATCAAACTTCCAAAAGTCATTGATACTATAAATGTGCAAGGTATTTTTTTGATTTTTTACGGTCATAGGGTGGAGCAGGGATGATTGAATCATATTCATCCCACAAATCCTTTAACCTTGAATAATACGCCGATACTGATGAAGTTCCCTGAGTTAGGGTAAAAAATTCTTTGTGAAGATAATACATTCGTGAAGAATTCACCTTATCAAATATCTCATGAAGGTCTTCCCAGATTGCTCTAGCAGTTGAGCTAAACAGAACACCACTTAGAAAATCACGACTTACATTGTGCATTAGCCACGATTTGGCAATTGCATTGCAACAATCCCATAGATGATTAAACCTAGTTCCATATGTATCCCTAGTAATTGAACCATCAACAAAACCAAGCTTGTTTCATGTTAGAAACGAAACTTCCATAGCTTGGCTCCAATACGTATAGTTTTCCATTCCGATCAATTGAATTTCCAATGCGAGAGAACTAGATCCATCAGAAGGATGAAGATATAAAGAATGATAGTGATCAATCACAATCGATTCATGTATGGTTGATTGTTCTGCAAATTCCTATTCATCAACTGTATCTCCCGCCATTGGAATTAGGGCACAAATCAACGAATAATTTTTTGGTAAATCTCTCAATTTTCGACTAAATCTGTGAAGAAAACCCCTAGATTCACACGATTAATGCTCTAATACCATGTTAATTCTTATAGTTTTGGAGAATCAAAATGGGACGAATGAACAAGATCGAGCTACAGAGGAAGAGTGGAGAGAGAAATTGTGAAATGATTTTTTTTGTTATTTTCACTTAACCACCTCAATTTCTAAATACACTGTATATGTGTGTGTGTATATATATATATCTAACTAGCTATTAACAAACAAACTAACTACTCTAGTTAATTAGCCTAACTATGGTTTAACAGCTTATGACACCTAAGTGAACAATCAGTAAGCTCCTTTACAATGGAGTTTAAGAAAAAATGAAGACTTTTTGAATTTGTGGTCCTAAATAAATCAAAAAGGGGTCCAGAGTATTTGTGTGGTTATAAAAATTTCTCATTAAGGATAGAATTAGAAGTTTAAGCTATATTATTTTTTAATTTATAAAGGGATAATTCTTTTAAGAACGAACTTAAAAGGAAATAAGTTCACATAAAATATAAAGGAGAACGAAAAAAGCATTTGTAGAAAAAGTCAATCATGAGCTGATGGTACGGTGTTTAATGGACGAGTCAAATTAAGGAATCCTCTGAATGGAGAGAGCCCCCTCCTTTGACTCAATTTACAATTCCAAATTGTTGAGGTCAGGGCGGATTTAGGGTGGCGCAAGGACGGTCATCCGAACACCTTTCGTCGGAAAATTACACTGTTTATATAGGGATAATTTTAATTTTTCCATATACATATAATATGTTGAACACCCTTGACACAAGGCAAATGCTTGACTCAGTGGTCAAGGGTGTTCCTTTTTGGATACCCTTAACATATATCCTGCCTCCGCCGCTGGTTGAGGTGGCTTAACTCTCTTATCATACTTACCCACCAGTCTTGTTGCAGGGCGACACATAATCCCTTACTTCACGACTTCCTCGCCATATGGTCAATTAGCAATCACAGGAATCTCACAACAGTTTTCAACTAATGCAAGTGCTTTTATTTCTTTAATATTGGATTAAGGCGTGCATAAATAAATTAAAAAATCAACATTGAGTTCATATTATCGACCTAATTTATTTGAGATTGAAATGTAATTGTCGTATCGTAAAGAATTATTATTACTTGATTTTAATTTCATGCATTAAAATAACATATTTATACAACCAAACCACTTATTAGATAATTACAAGTAAATTTTTTTAATAAATTATTAATTTGTAATATGATAAAATTATTAACGAACTTGTTATTATATGGAGTATTAAATACGCTAGTGATAACAAAACATTTACGCTGTCGTTTTAGGTAACTAAAATAATATCAAATCTTTCAAAGGGCAAGTACCCTCTATTATAGAAAAGGAAATAGTACGCTTTCAAATTACTGAATTTATTTGACTGGGCGTAAAGTTTAAGAAAAAATAAAAACTTGAAAAATTTATGGTCTGAAACAAAAAGAGGATCAGTTTGTTTGTGTGATTGTAAAAGCTTTCCATTAGGATAAAATTGAAAATTTAAGTTAAATTATTTCTAAATTTAAAAAAATATCATTTTTCTTGGAACATCAAATATGAAATTGGTTTACGTGATATAGTAGTAAACAATTTAACTAAACTCGTGAACAAGCCATCAACCACGTCGTCACTCTCATCATTCTTTCTCATATAAATACAAGGCCATACTTCCCAAGAAGAAGAAGAAGAGAGAAAACTTAGGTGTTGGTTTCCAAATATGAAGTTAAGGCAACAAGAAATGGAGCAGAAAAAGGGCAACAAAAGAGATGGAGTATTGGTCCATAGCCAAGTAAGAAAGATAAAGCAAGAAACGGAGAAAATCAATGATCATCCATCTCTGCAACTACAACAGTCGGAGAAGAAGACGGCACTAGGCGAGATCACTGAAAAACAACAGCAGCATAGATCACCTTTAGGCTTAGCTCTTAGAAACTGATAACTTCTAGAGCTTCATGTTTCTGGGGTTTTCTTCTTCTTCTTCTTTAGCGGTACAGAGAATAAATCTATAGTAGCATCGCTACTCTTTCTAGGTTAAATCACACTCTACTGTCCCCAGTTGCGGCTCAACAGAGTAGGTGGCCTAAAGCCAAATCTTAACATGAGGCCTTAGACATATTTAATAAAATTTTCATATTTTCTTTTTGACGTTTATTTTTTTGCCTTTGCTGCTAATTATTTATTTTATGATCAATTTTTATAGAGCAATTTTTATGAGGTTCGGTTAATTTTGCTACTTCCTCGGACAGAACCAATATTTTATTCCACTCCAAAAATACAAGTGAAATAATACTAAAGAAAGAAGATACAAATGCCTTAAGAAGATAAAAAAGCAAATGAGAGATGTGTTTAAATCTTGAATATTAGGCCTTCTTTTATAGGATGAAATTCTCCCC
>MU764662.1:39992-55907 GCA_026770625.1 Nicotiana glauca | reverse complement strand
TTCCCACAACCCTATTTGCACATGCATGCATACATAGTACTACTATACCAAGAATCATACCTCAATGACCCATCTCACAACCTCTACAATACCAACATAACCTAGGTTAGGCACCTATGGCTCCCAATCACCCTCCCATGAGTTCTAATGTATATATCTTATATGAATAATCACCATAGAGTAGTAAGAGATGATAGACATACCTCTTGTAGTAAGAATTTTAAGAATCCACACTTGAGGTGTTCTTGAAGAATTCAAGAATTTGAAGGAAAATCTAAGGATTTTGAAGATTAATCCTTGTTAGTATAAGTGTTTAAGAGGTAGAAATTACTCAAAGTACTCTAAAAACCTTACCTTAGATCATAGGGATGAAGTTTGGGATGAAACCCCCTTGAGAGAGCAAGTCATAACCCCAAAAATGAGTTGGGAACACTCTAGACCGGTCTTGGGGTATTAAAACCTTCCGGGCACATGAAGTTTTGCAAACTTTGCGCGTTTTTCTGAGCATTCTGCCTCAGACGCGTGAACAACGCGCGAAGTTTCAAAGTTCGCGCGAAGTTTCGCGCGAGTGAGAACTTCCCAGTAAAATGGTCATAACTTTCTGTATACACCTCCAAATGACGAACGGTTTGTTGCATTGGAACTAGACTCAAAGGGCTTTAATTTGATAGGTTGATCTTCACACAACACCTAATATAACTGGAGATATGATCGTTTAAAGTGAGGTCTTGTGCGCACTCATTTACAGATTTCGTCTAATATGCAATTTTCCAACTTGGCTTAGACTTAGACCTCTCCTTAGACCTCAAATCACTTATAATAAGACTTATACACTTATTAACATATCCAATTGACATCCATAATATTATAAATCCTTATTTGCACACGAGATAAAATAATTTAGCCTACTTTGGCACGATGAAATCTTAAATTACTCGGAAAAAAATTTTGGGGCCTTACAACCATAAAAAGGAAACAAGTGACACAAGGGCTACAATGGATCAGTGGGAGCCAATGGAGACAATTCCAAAAAGAGCAAACAACAGTTTGGGGAGCTTTGATCTATCACACTTGGAAAGCTAGGGATTGGTAGCATTTCGAGGCAGTAGTTGTAAAATACAGAGCAAGTAGTTTTTTCAGATTCAAAAAGATATAAAGAAAAGGATAGAACATGTGAGGGAAAGCAAGCGAGCTAGTAGGTGTAAGTTCTTAGTGCAAAGATTGTGTAATTAAAAGAGTGAAGATGTGTCTTCCAGTAAAAATGTTTCTTGTAATCACTCTGCTAGCTAAGTTTATTAAACAACAAACTAAACACAGTAACTAAAAATAAAGAACACATATATATAATTGAAAAGAGCAAAAGTAGAGTACTACTAGTGGGGATGAAGGATATGGGGAATATTAAGTTATGGTTGTGTGCATTTTTTCTCATGATAATTGTGGCGAATGGTTGTTTAGATGAAGAGAGAAGTGCTCTTTTGGAGCTGCAGGCAGATATGATGAGTTCAAATGGCGGAACATTACCCATTTGAATCCATGCCTGCTAAATTACACTTTTGTGTTTGAATATCTTACTTTTGTGCTTGATTGTTTGCTTTCTATTTGATAACATCTCATTTTTTTACAAAAATCTTCTGTTTGTTGTTTGTTATGCATCTCTATGGCCATCCATGCATTATTTCTTAAAGAAAGATTGGAATTGAATATTATTTTTCCTTTCACAGTCTAACTTTTAAGACATTTTAGAATTATATAGTTTCTTATCATCGATCTTTTAATTTCAAAAAGCCTATCAGCAACGTTTTGAGGAATGACATCAAAGTCAACCTGATTCCGAGGATGGTATCTCAACCAAAGTGTCACTCAATGATGTAGCTTCAATATGGACGCAGGTGGTTGGTGGCGCAAAGAAAGGTAGAACCTACGGTCTTGGATCACAATATTCTGTAAGTCGTTCTACGACATTGTTGTCTGGTGATGCGAGTTATTCGCAAGATCACGAAGAGGTGGAAGCATTACGAAAAGAAGTTGAAGAGTTGAAGGAGGAACAGAAAGAAGCTCTCGCAAATTTTAACAAATTGCAGAGTCTACTTGTAGTTGGATGTTTAGACTTGGTAATATTAACACTTGACTATGATTGTAATATTTTAGACTAGATTGAATGGTGCCAGAATGTTTAACTCTATTTGGATGTTTTAGTTACAAATATTTATGTTTTGCATTTTATGGATTTGATTAGTTGCAATGGTGGATTGATTGCTTAGCATGGTAGATTAATTGATTGTTGTATATTTGAATCTGTAGGTGGTATTGCTTTAAAAGAGCTAGAATTTGGCAAAAAAATCCCAGTTTTTCGACTCATTTTCGACCATAATAGTCGCAAAATGCATCAAAATATTCCATATTCAGGAACATCTGCGACTACTGTAGTCAGAAATACAAATAAATAAATAGTTTTAAATCAAATTTGCAAACACGGTAGTGGGAAAACTCAAATAAAATTAAATATTATTATAATTATATATACCGTTTGCTACCGAAGTAGTGGGAAAGTTAATATAAAATTAAAATTTAATATAACCTATTTGCGACTGCGTCGGTCAGAAACTTTACCACATTTATTAGTCGTTTTCTATTTTGCCTTAGCGACCACTGTAGTCGCAAATTAGAGACGGATTCGATCGCAAAATATTTCAGACCAGCTATTTTTGCGACTACGGCTTTTCGATCTGAATGTAGTCGGAAATTAGCATTTTCTGACCGCTTTCTGACCCTTTTTGCAGTCGTAAAATAGCCATTTTCTAGTAGTGCGCCAAAATAACATCATATACATCGAATTAAGCCTCAAAATCCATAATTTCTTCCAAATTTCATAAAACATCAAATTTCCCATTTTAAGTTCGAAACACGTCAAACGACGTCCGATTTCAACCAAACTTTATAGAAACATCTTAAATCACATATAAGACCTGTAACGCCGGAACCAAAATATGGGCCCGATACCAACACGTTCTAATCAATTTTTTATTTCAATTTTCCTTAAAAATTTTAGAAAAATATTTTTACTCAAAAATTCATTTCTCGGGCTTGGGACCTCGAAATTTGATTCTGGGCACACGCCCACGTCCCATATTTTCCTACGGACCCTCCGGGACCGTCAAATCACGGGTCCGGGTCTGTTTACCCAACATGTTGACCGAAGTCAAATTTATTCATTTTAATATTAAAACTTAGCATTTTTCACACCATTTCACATTTAAGCCTTCTGACTACACGCCCGCACTGCACATGCAAAAAGAGGCAACTATAAATGAGGTTTTTAAGGCCTCGGAAGCACAGAATGGGTAAGAAAACATGTGATGACCCTTTGGGTCGTCACATTCTCCACCTCTAAAATGATCGTTCGTCCTCGAACGGACAAAAGAAGGAAGTACCTGAGTCGGGGAACAGATGAGGGTAACGGCTCCGCATATCGGACTCAGACTCCCAGGTCTATGCCTCAGGAGGCTGGCTTTTCCACTGAACACGAACAAATGGGAAACTCTTGGATCTCAACTAATGAACCTGCCGGTCCAAAATAGCTACCGGCTCCTCCTTTTAAGATAAGTCCTTGTCCAACTGGACGGTGCTGGAATCTAACACGTGGGCTGGATCGCCGTGATACCTCCAAAGCATGGACACATGAAACACTGGATGAACAGCTGATAAGCTCGACGGCAAAGCAAGTCTATAAGCCACCTCTCCCACTCGATCAAGAATCTCAAACGGAACAATGAACCTAGGGCTAAGCTTTCCCTTCTTCCCAAATCTCATCACGCCCTTCATAGGCGACACTCGGAGCAATACTCGCTCGCCAACCATGAAAGCCACATTTCGAACCTTGCGGTGCATAGCTCTTTTGCCTGGACTGAGCTGAACGAAGCCTATCCTGAATGATCCTGACCTTGTCCAAGGCCTCCTGAACCAAATCCGTACCCAACAACCGAGCCTCTCCCGGCTTAAACCATCCAACCGGAGACCGACACCTACCATATAAAGCCTCATAAGGAGCCATCTGAATGCTCGACTAGTAGTTGTTGTTGTAGGCAAACTCTGCTAAGGGCAAAAATGATCCCACAAACCTTCAAAGTCAATAACACAAGCTCGGAGCATATCCTCCAAAATCTGAATAGTCCGCTCGGACTGACCGTCCGTTTAGGGATGAAATGTTGTGCTCAACTCAACCTGTGTGCCCAACTCTCGCTGAACTGCTCTCCAGAAGCGCGAGGTAAACTGCGTACCCCGATCCGAAATGATAGACATGGGCACACTATGAAGGCGAGAAATCTCCCGAACATAGATCTCATCAAACCTCTCAGAAGAATAGGAGACTGTCACAGAAATGAAATGCGCTGACTTGGTCAGCCTATCAACAATGACCCATATCGCATCGAACTTCTTCCGAGTCAGCGGAAGTCCAGTAACAAAATCCATAGTGATCCGCTCCCACTTCCACTCGGGAAGCTCGTACTTAACCTGCTGACAATTCAAACAACGAGCTAGATATGCTACGATATCCTTCTTCATTCTACTTCACCAGTAATGCTGCCGCAAATCCTGATACATCTTCGCGGCGCCCGGATGAATAGAGTACCGGGAACTATGGGCCTCCTCTAAAATCAACTCTCGAAGCCCATCCACGTTGGGCACACAAACTTTCCCCTGCAATGTCAAGATTTCATCAGCATCTAACGTAACATGCTTAGCACCTCCGCACTACACCGTGTCTCTAAGGACACACAAATAGGGATCATCATACTGTCGATCACGGATACGCTCCAATAATGAAGAACGGGCAACCGTGCAAGCTAACACACGACTGGGCTCAAAAATGTCCATCCTCACGAACTGGTTGGCTAAAGCCTGAACATCCAAAGCAAGCGGTCTCTCACCGACCAGAATATAAGCAAGACTGCCCATACCGGCTGACTTCCTACTCAATGCATCGGCCAACACATTGTCCTTCCCCAGATGATATAGAATAGTGATGTCATAATCCTTCAACAACTCCAACCACCTCCTCTACCTCAAATTCAACTCCTTTTGCTTGAACAAATACTGAAGACTCTTGTGATCCGTGAACACCTCACATGCCATGCCATACAAATAATACCTCCAAATATTCAATGCGTAAACAATAGCTGCCAACTCAAAATCAAGCACTGGATAGTTCTTCTCATGAATCTTCAACTGCCTCGAAGCATAGGCAATGACCTTGCCCTCCTGCATCAACACCGCACCAAGCCCAATACGGGAAGCATCACAATAAACTGTATAAGGCTCTGAACCCGTGAGCAAAACCAACACCGGTGCTGTAGTCAGAGTTGTCTTGAGCCTCTGAAAGCTCGCCTCACTCTCGTCCGACCATCTGACTGGGCACCCTTCTGGGTCAATCTGGTCATCGGGGCTGCAATAGATGAAAACTCCTCTACGAACTGTCTATAGTAGCCTGTCAACCCCAAGAAACTCTGAATCTCTGTAGCTAATATTGGTCTAGGCTAGTTCTTGACTGCCTCTATCTTCTTTGGGTCCACCTGAATAACCTCTGCTGATATGACATGACCCAAGAATGCAACTGAACCCAACCAGAATTCACACTTGGAGAACTTTGCATATAACTGACTATCCTTCAGGGTCTGAAGAACCACTCTAAGGTGACTGCTCGTGCTCCTCCTGGCTGCGGGAATATATCAATATATCATCAATGAAAACTATCACGAATGAGTCCAAATAAGGACTGAACACTCGGTTCATCAAGTCCATAAAAGCTGCTGGGGATTTGTCAACCCGAATGACATAACCAAGAACTCATAATGCCCATACCAAGTGCGAAAAGCTGTCTTAGGGACATCAGATGCCTTAATCCTCAACTTATAGTAGCAAGATCGCAAGTCAATCTTGGAAAATATCTTGGCACCCTGAAGCTGGTCAAACAAATCATCAATCATCGGCAGTGGATACTTATTCTTGATCGCTACCTTGTTCAATTGCCGGTAATCAATACACATTCTCATTGACCCATCCTTCTTCTTGACAAATAACACCGGTGCACCCCAAGGTTAAACACTGGGTCTAATGAAACCATTCTTAAGTAAATCCTGTAACTGTTCCTTTAACTCTTTCAACTTCGGTAGGGCCATGCGATGTGGCAGAATAGAAATGGGCTGAGTGCCCGAAACCATATCAATGCAGAAATCAATATCCCTGTCAGGTAGCATACCCGGCAAGTCTGAAGGAAAAACATCAGGTAACTCACAAACAACGAGCACAGAATCAATAGAGGGAACCTCAACACTGGAATCACGAGCATAGGCTAAATACGCCAAACACCCCTTCTCGACCATACGCCGAGCCTTCACATATGATATAACACGGCGGGTAGAATGACCAGGAGTCTCTCTCCACTCTAAACAAGGCATACCCAGATCAAACAATACTGAAGCATCTCTATCACAAACCAGAACCGTACCTGTAATGACTGCATCTGAAGCCTCTGCCTCGGGCCTGGCCTGAAGAGCATAACATCGGGGATGGGCCCCACGACTCTGATCTACCTCTCTAGGACGGCCTGCTGCTGGCTAGCCTCCACCTCTGGCGGTCTGAGCTCCACCTATATGACCAGTACCTCCACCTCTGGCACCTCTACCCCCACCTCTAGCTGGCTGGGCGGGCTGTGGAACACCTGGTGCCTGAACCATGGCACAGGAACCCTGGTGCTGAGAATTGCTCGGTGCTCGAGGGCAAAATCTGGCAATATGACCCGTGTCACCACAAGTGTAACAAGTCCTCGGCTGCTAAGTCTACTTGCCTTGTCGACCTGAATGACCACCACGGAAACTCTGAAGTGGCGGTGCACTGATAGGAGCTAGCGGTGCACTGAATGGCTGCTGATCAGAATAGTGCGCGTGAGAACCACGTCCACCTGGGCACCCTGAGAAACCTGGAGGGCTGATTAGAAAGGCCTAGAAGGCTGACCCCTATCATACGAATCTCTGCCTCCAAACGAGGAACCACAGAATCGGCCTGACTGACGGGGTCTCTTGTCTGCTCTATGACAACCCCCCTGTGATAATACCATCTCAATCCTCCGGGCCACATTGGCTGTCTCTGAAAGAATATCTCGTTCCCGGCCTCTCTAGCCATTTGGAGACGAATAGGCTGAATGAGTCCATCAATAAACCGTCTCACTCTCTCCCTCTCAATGGGGAGTATAACAATAACATGGCAGGCCAAATCAATAAATCAAGTCTCGTACTGGGTGACTATCATGGATCCCTGATGGAGGCACTCAAACTGCCACCGATAGGCCTCTCGCTGTGTAATAGGGAGAAACTTCTTCAGAAATACATGCGTGAACTGCTCCCAGGTCAAAATGAAGATAGGGTAAAAATTAAAAAAAGGGAAAAAGAATTTTGGACAAATAAGTGTCACGACCCGGATTTTTCACCCTCGGGAGTCGTGTTGGCGCCTACTGATGAGAGCTAGGCAAGCCAATCCTTAACTACCTTTGTCATTAACCAATTTACTTCTTTTAACAATTATCAGTAATATCATAAAAATAGCGGAATAAAGTAAATAAGCAGAAGTCTTAAATTAACGAATCTGAACAACAATGTGGAAATCAACATAAACCTCTACCCAAGAACTGGTGTCACATACTCACGAACTACTAAGAGATCTAAATACAACCGTTTGAAAGAAAATATAACTATTTGTCTCGAAATACAAGAGATAACGAACTGAAATAAGAGATAGAAGAGACGCCGGGCCTGCGGACGCCTGCTAGGCTACCTCGGTGTCTCGCTGGACTGAAGGCTAACTCCCGCGCTACTGCAACTGCTGTCCAACACCTGGATCTGTGCAAAGAGCAAAGAATGTAGTATCAGCACAACCGATCCCATGTGCGGGTAAGTGCCTAGCCTAACCCCGGCGAAGTAGTGACGAGGCTAGACCAGAATACCACATAAACCTGTGCAGTTTTATATATATATATATATATATATATATATATATATATATATACACACACACACACACACACAATGGAAATAAAGATACAGAGATAACCAATCAATATGGGAGGGGGAGCATGCTAGGGGGAAAATAACAACTCCGAATAAAATCACCAAATAATGAAGGAAAACAACATAGCTCAATCATAAACAAAGTATCGGGAATCAATAAGTGCACGACATCACCCTTCGTGCTTTTACTCTCATCCTCACCAAGAAATGATATAATGAAAATATGCACGATATCTCCCTTCGTGCTTTTACTCTCTTCCTCACATATAATATATTGAATGGCACGGAATGGTACATCATGCGGCACGGCATCACCCTTCGTGCTTTACACTCTTTTCTCACAACAAACAAACAATGCACGGCATCACCTTCGTGCTTTACACTCTTCCTTACCCAAACAACAATCACAAACAAGGAAAATTGGATAAACAAAACAGAATAATAATAGAAATTACGAGGGAACATAATTGAAACAAATAAATCCCGGCAAGGGCACAATGTCAATAATCTCAACGTCCCGGCAAGGAAAAATAACCAACAAGCAACCATATCCCGGCAACGGAACAATTTAAAAATTATTTCTCTTTCTGTCACTTTTATTTTATGTCTCACTTTACCACTTGAGCCAATGCTCCAAAGGATTCGACCATTTCATATACGTTCACACTTGCAATATAACTTGAGCCAGGGCTCCTCGATGTTCATAGGTCACAATTTCCTTTCACAAGCTTTTCACAACAAATAGGAATCATCATCAAGGCAAGAGAAATACAACAAAATCAAGATATTCATAATTTAAAGACTCACGGTCATGATAGACACCAACTGATAGATACTCGTCACCATGCCTATACGTCGTACTCGACAATTACCACATAGCAAATAGGACTCAACTCCTAATTCCTCAAGCTAGGGTTAGACCAAACACTTACCTCAAACTTCCACGGCCAATTCAATCCACAACAACCGCTTTTCCTCTCAAATTCGGCACCAAATCAATTAAATCTATACAATAATGACGTCATAACATCGATACATGATAAACAACTCAAACCCAATGCATAATTATAGATTTCCAAGCTTTCTTCCCAAAATCCAAAAAATCGACCCTGGGCCCGCTAGGTCAAAATACGAGGTTTGAACCAAAATCAAATCCCCTATTCATCCATGAGCCCGAATATATAATTTGTTTTCAAATTCGACCCCAAAACGAGGTCTAAATCAAGAAAAAGTCAAAAAGCCTTAACCTTATCCATTTCTCTAATTTCTACCCTTAATTACATATTTTAGGCTTATGAATTCATTAGATGTTGATGAAAAATGAAGGAAACAAGTTAAGAATTACTAACCCACGAAGTTTTGGTGAAAAAAACTTCAATGGCCGCCTAAGGACCTTGGAGAAGAAGGAGCGCGTGAAAACTTGTGAAAAATCCCGTCACTGTTCTGTTTTGGAATTAAAAATATAACTGGGCGAAATTGCCATTCGCGTTCGCGACAGGCTAGTCGCGTTCGCGAAGGGTAGCACTTACAGGCCATCGTGGTTGCGACAAGGTTATCGCGAAACCGTAGAATAAAAATGCGGGGGTTCAGATGTTTCTCTATGCGAACGCGTGGGACTTCACGTGAGCGCGATGGAGGAGTCCTGGACACTACGCGAAGGCGAAGGAGAAAGAAGGCTGAGCCCCCCAGGGTCAACCCAACGCGAACGTGAAGCCATTGATCCGAACGCGATGAAAGGAAAATGGGAAGCTTCGCGAACGCAAAAGATGCATCGCGAATACGAAAAAGAAATGGACATGCAACTGCTGAAGCCAAAATCTGCAATTTTTCCTAAGTTTGAAACCACTCCGGAACACCTCCGAAACACACCCGAGTCCTCAGGGCTCCTAACCAAACACTTGAACTAACTCAACAACATCCTACGAACTTAACCGTGCGATCAAATCGCCAAAATAACATCATATACATCGACTGAATCCTAAAAATCCATAATTTCTTCCAAATTTCATAAAACATCAAATTTCCCATTTTAAGTCCGAAACACGTCAAACGACGTCTGATTTCAACCAAACTTTACAGAAACATCTTAAATCACATATAAGACCTATACCGGACGCCGGAACCAAAATATGGGTCCGATACCAATACGTTCTAATTAATTTTCATTTCAATTTTCCTTAAAAATTTTAGAAAAACAATTTTACTCAAAAATTCATTTCTCGGGCTTGGGACCTCGGAATTTGATTACGGGCACACGCCCACGTCCCATATTTTTCTACGGACCCTCTGGGACCGTCAAATCATGAGTCCGGGTCCGTATACCCAATATGTTGACCGAAGTTAAATTTATTAATTTTAATATCAAAACTTAGCAGTTTTCATAGAATTTCACATTTAAGCCTTCCGGCTACGTGCCCGGACTGCGCGCGCAAGACAAGACAACTATAAATGAGGTTTTCAAGGTCTCAGAAGCACAAAACGGGTAAGAAAACAGGTCTCAATAAGAGAAGAAACAAGCAAAAAGAACCTGCAACGCTCACTGAACTTCATAGTTAGCCAAAAGAATACATCGGGGAAAAGATTGAAAAGAAAAAAGAAAAAAATGTGGAGAAACCATTATATTTCGAAACAGACAATGATGAAGAAAATCCAAAAGAAATCCAGAGTGAAGAAAGAACAAAGGAAAAAGGAAAAAGGAAAAAGGAAAAAAAGATATGGGAAAAATTGATTGAAAGTGAAACATACGTGCAATTTGATCGAGAAGAGGAACATGGAAGACCGTAAACTGAGAAGTAATCTGAAACAAATTAATGGAAAACCTAACGTGTTATCTTCTTAAAATACAGGTGGAATCAGGGGCGGAGCTACCCTTGTCCGAGGGGTGTCAACCGGCACCCCTTTGCCGGAAAATAACACTGTGTAGATAGGTATTTTTAAAAAAAATTGAATATATACAAGGGGTTGACAACCTTTGATATAAGGCAAATTCCTAGTGCAATGGTCAAGGGGCATCAAAAGTTACTGAAGGTTGCAAGTTCCATTCATGATTGTAACATAATTTTTTTTATTTTGACACCCCTTTGTATAAATTCTGACTCCGCCACTGGGTGGAATCATATAAAAATTAAACGTATAGTTTTCCTAGGAGCTTATGTGAAATGACTAAATTATCCTCGAATTTTATAAAAAAGACAATAAACATACACGTGGAAACTTGAGCTCTTCTAATATATAGAAACTAGACAGAGATGCCCGTGCCCAAGCACGGGCTCAACACTGGCCTAGATCTTCCACTTTATGCGAACAGGATGAAAAGTTTCATCCGAATCCCACAATACAGAAATTGTAAAATTGCAACAACAACAAAAATAATGACATACCCAAATATATTCTCACATAGTGAGATCTGTGAAGGAATATATATGGCAACAAATACGAAACAAAAGGAAAACTAATAAATCTAATCCAGTGATCCCCAATTGAGCTCCAACTGACTTCAAGTTCTTCCTCTGATATTTCGGATTATAAGATTTCTGACTTTTCGGCAAACAGCCTTTGTGTTGTTGTTTTGACGCATATGTATTAGCATACATGACTGTACACTTCAAGATGTGCTTAGATGAGAGCAGGACACCAAAACTTGTCATCCAGATTAATTTACACAAGGAAGATTCCAAAGTTTTGATAATTTGCCTCACTCAGGCTAGCTAAAGGCTTAGCATTATTGCAAAGATGTGCTTAGCAATTTTGTATATGCTGTTAAATCAATTGATTTAACATTATTTTTGCCATAATTGATTGGACGTGTCGGGTTTAATTGAGCATATAATGTTAAATCAATTATGATAAAAATAAGTTTAGGGGGGTAATAGGACCCCCGAAAAGAAAATGTGTGTAAATGGGTCATAGGATGGGGTGAATTTTATGCATTATATATATATATATATATATATATATATATATATATATATATATATATATTACAAACTTGCTTAAGAAACCAAGTTTAAATACAAATTGAAAACCAAACAAAGAACAAGAATAAGTATACTAGAGTTCCAGTATACTTATGCTGGAACTCCATTATAATATGCTGGAGTTCCAGTTTACTTATACTGGAACTCCAGTATAATATACTGAAATTTCAGTATATTATGTTAGAGTATTTTTCGGATTTTGAACAGTGTTTTCGTTCACTTTTAGCTGGTATATGTTATATAAATTAAGTCATTGTACGATATATGGGCAACAACCAGCTAGACTACATTAACAAGTGAGACAAGTGGTGATTTTTCCTTCGGATTTAGTTACCTCGGTTTGTTATTTGTATAATATTTGTGTGTTTGTCAAAGTTACATTTTCAGCTAAAGGCTAAAGAGCTTCAACGCATCTTAGGATAACTTATGATGAAGTCAAACTATAATGAAGTCAAGGTAATGTCCAATAGATTGCCTTTATCTCAGATTTGCTGAGAAAGTAAATTACCTTCTTAAATTATCTTACGACCAAGGTTTTATAGCTATGATTATAATTATATTTATTTGTCTAATATAAATATTTGTTGAATTTCTTCGCTATTCAGATGAAGAACAAGGTTTAGGTGGACTCATTTGGTCATTTTTGTGCAATATTGATAACGTCGTCTTCTGCCAACTGTGCTTTCAGTCTGCCAAAGTAAGTATATGAGTTTAAAAATATTCTCACACAACATTCACGATATGAATAACTGTTCAATATATTTTAATATGTTATTACTAAATGCTCCACCTTCATATTGCAGTTATATTAAGCTGCCTACTTTAATATGCCTACTCAGTGATGAGATGCTGCTACACACTCTATGCAATATACTTTTAATGGTCATGAGACAACTTAACTACCAGATAGACGAGCTTGTGAGCTCTAAGGTTTTTTATATTCGGTGGAAGGCAGGTTGAAACTCTGCCGCAAACAAGTGAAAGTTGGATAACAAAGGCTAAAGTGTCTATGTACTGAGATTTGAAAAAAAGAGCCAGGTGTAACAACCTGATTACCTGGTAGTCAACTACAATGTATCAGTGCTCTTCTCTTAGGGATCAAAACAGGAGTCCGAAACTTTTCTAATGCCTTTTTTGGCACAAAACATATTTTTACTACTAAAAAAAAAAGTTACATTATTACCTAAAACGCAGTACTATACTGTGAATTACCTTAACAAAAATTTAGCCGTTAAAGTAATTTGCAGTATAGTACTGCGCATTACTAAAAAATTTATTTTTTTATGGAATTCGCAGTACTATACTACGAATTACTTAAACGCAGTATAGTACTGTGTTTCACTCTGATTTTTGGGCCCACCAATAATTAATTGACATAACAATAATTCAAATACTTAAAATGTAATATTGTACTGCATTTTACATAAAAAAATTCTGTACCCCAAGCTTGGACTTGCCTTATTTAAAGGCGTTTCAATTTTATGAAAATTCATTCAATACAAACTTCAAATNGTGTGTTTGAAACTTAAGAGAGTTTAAATGTGGGTTTTGAAGAGGCAATTGAACTCCGATTTTGGTAAATTTGATATGTATAGACTCGTGGCGAGACGAGGAGTCCAGTGATCTAAATTTTGTAATTTTTCGAGAAGTGGGCCCGAGGCTCGGGTTTTGCCAACTTTGTGATTTTTGGTGTTTTTCGAGTCTTTTCAATTGGGTTGCGTTCTATTAGCCTATTGTAACATATTCGTTGTGGTTTTGGCCAGATTCGTTGCACGAGGAGGTTGATTCAAGAGGAAAGGGCATTGCGGGCTAGTCTTCGGCCGGCTTGAGGTGAGTAATAGACGTAGATGATGACCTGAGGGTTTGAAACCCCGGTATATCACACTGTGATGCTATATTGAGGTGATACACGTACTCTACGGTGAGTGCGAGATCGTTTGTGATTGGAGGACTATGCCTTAGTCCGTCCGAATGATGTTCCTAATGTGCATTGACTAGAAATTGATTGGTAAACATCCTACTTGGATTGCTATGAGCATATTTAGGTTGTGTGCCGATTATTTGGATCCCATAGGGATTATTATCACTGTTTCCATGATGCTTAGCATGTTTTCATGATATCAGTCCTGAGTTAAACACTGTCTCGAAATGATTAGTAAATTCCTAAAGTTATAAAAACTAAATCTATAATTCCTAATAATTGGAACTGAAAATGATAAACTTGACTGTGCCTGTGTGGCTTACATGCATATATCTGTACTAAGTGTGGATCGAGCTGCACGCCGTAGTGAATGCTATGATGATATTACGCTTGGGCTGTAGGAGCCCCTCCGGAGTCTGAACCCCCACAGTGAGCGCGGGTACCCAAATGGATCGGGTTATGCGCCGCAGCGGTCATGTGCATTGCATTGCATTCATGCATCGAAATCTATCTGTTCTACTTGTCATTGTTTGCTGTTGTACCACCGTTAAACTGTGTTGAATTATTGATTATAGCTTTGCATTGTTATATTTCGGGATTTCTTACTTTCAGCCATTATATATATGTCTATTACCACTGAGTTGGAAGTACTCACTTTACTCCCTGCACCATGTGTGCAGATTCAGGTGTTCCGGGAGCTTAGTTGAGTTGTTTGCTGCTTCCCAGAGTATTAGGAGTTATCAAAGTAGCTGCCTGACGTCCGCAGGACCCGACTCCTTCCCTTATCCCTTTTATCTTTCCGTATTCCAGACTTCTATTCTATTGTGGATTTACTACTCTGTTTTCGTTTAGAGGCTCTAGACTCATGACCCCAGGTCTTTGGGAGATGTTGATTATGTTAGTGTTTCATACTGTTTCTATCTAAATTATTGGTTAATAGACCTATTGAACTGTTACTTTAATGCTATAAATTTAGTAATGGAATGTGTGATTGGGTTGTGAGTGTTAATTGGTCGGGCTTGCCTAGCAATTGCGTTGGGCGCCACCACAACCGGGATTGGGGTCGTGACAAGTTGGTATCAGAGCCTAGGTTACTAGGCCTCATGAGTCATGAGCCGGTTAGTAGAGTCTCGCGGATCGGTACGAAGACGTCTGTGTTTATCCTCGAGAGGCTGCAGAACCTTTAGGAAAATTTCATTTTCTTGGAATTTTTATCGTGCGTACTTCATTCAGCTTGAGATATAACTTTTGAAATTCCTTCCACACGTCTGTATGCGCACATGAGCGTTCGGTATTATATGTTCCTTGATGGCTTGTGATTCCCCGATCGAGGGGCGAGAGGTAATCATTGTGAGTATATCGGGCTAGTCTGGAGGACATGAGGCCGGATTTTTGCCTATGGCTTGAGCACCGAGGTGCTGATTGTGTGAGCAGGTACTTTGAACTTGTATGTTTAGTATTGTCCTTATTAGCCGGAATGGCGGTTGGATATCCATGTGATGAGTATGTTAGTGCTGCGATATGTATCTACATGATCTTGATAGTGACGAAGGAGTCTGCTAAACAATAGGTGAACTGTTAAGTGTTTGATTCCTATTGTGATTCGATGTGTAGCTGAATGTGGGCGCGTGAAAAATATTTTTGCATCTCCTAGTTGGAAAGTGAAGTGCATTGCGTGTAGCGATATGAGTTCAGACTCAGGAAGACTAAATGGCTGTGTTAGGTGTATGATGGTGGAAGGTGTGCTGAAATACTAAATTGAGGCAAAGCAGGTGGGTTATCTCCTGCGGAGTGTTTTTAAGGGGTACAATTCTTATGTATATTGTTAGAAGATCTCATGTGTAATTGAAAGTACGTGTTGTAATTTGAAAATTTGGGTCGCTTCCGAGAGTGGACTCAGCTGATGTAGGGATGAATGCGAGATTTGTAGAGGATTTCAGTATCCGAGGATCTG
>MU764662.1:4687-34835 GCA_026770625.1 Nicotiana glauca | reverse complement strand
TGGATTATGCAAGTTGTGGCTTAGGCCTGTGATGAGGTGCCATATCACCAGAGTGGTGTGTTGGATTCGAGGTGATCGTGGGAGTCATTAATGAACACGAACAGATTTGATTACAGCTCGTTGGAAGAATAATATCGAGGTTCGATTCGAAAATCTGCTGTGGTATTAGTCAAAAAGGAAGTGGTTTCATGAGTGGTTGATCTGAGAAATGGTTACGGTTTGTTGTGTGTTTCCTTATCATTGGTAGGATATGAAGTGTTGGAATGGGACTTTAGCTAATAAGAGGTTTCTATCGGTATATGGTTGTTGTGGACAGCTGCTGTGAATAGAAGTTATCGTTTCAGGTGCGGGATTATGTGATATATCATGTGATTTTATTGAGGTTGCAAGTATGGGTTATTACAGCTGGTTCAGGACTATTCAAAGTATAGGTGTGAGGTTTTAATCGATTTGATGGTTTCAGAAGTGAAAAGGTAGTTATGTAAATTATGGGCTAGACTGCTGGTAATTTCAGCTATGTTGTGTTATCGGACCTATAAGAGATAGGGTGACGTGGGATCACCCCGGGTATATGCTTGGTAAGGTCATTTAGCTATTGGTTGGCTTCTAGGACAACTCTGGGTACGCTCGAGGACGAACGTTTGTTTAAGTTGGGGATGATGTGATGACCTGGCCCGTCGTCTCATGTGTTACTGCTCCGTTTTCCCCGTTTATTGCTTCTTCATGTTCAATTATCGGTATGTGGTGTGTGAGAGTTGATTTGGATTGATTTTGATGAGAAATGAGACACTTAGTCTCTTAAAGGAAAGCTTGTTTTGGAAAAATCAACTAGAAGTTGACTATTTAGTTAGAGGGCTCGGATGTGAATTCTGATGATTCGATTAGCTTCGAGGGATAATTTGTGACTTAGGAGTGCGATCGGACTTGATTTTGGAGGTTCGGTGTAGAATTAGGCTTGAATTGGCGAAGTTAGCATTTTGGCGATATCCGGTTGATAGGTGAGATTTTCATCCGAGGGTCGGATTGGAATTCCGAGAGTTGCAGTAGCTCCGTTAGGTGATTTTAGATATGTGTGCAAAGTTTCAGGCCATTCGGAGGTGTTTAGGTTGGGTTTTTGATCGAATGTGCAATTCGGGAGTTTTTAAGAAACTTAAACTTTGATTTGATGAAAATTGAGCATTTTGATGTTAACGATAGTGTTTTGATAGTTCGAGCGAGTTTGAATAAGGTAATAGATCATGTCTGTGCTTTTGGTTGAGGTCCCAGGGGCCTTGGGGTGAATTCGGGTGGTTAAACGGAGAATTCGGAGTTTGTTGCATGTTTGAAGTTGCTGGTTCTGTTATTTTCGCATCTGCGGAAAAAGGGACCGCATAAGCGGTTCCGCAGATGCGGCTAAGGGGTCGCAAAAGCGGTTCTGGGAAGTTTGGAACTCTTCCGCAAAAGCGGAAAAAGGTCCGCACAAGCGGCAACCGCAAATGCAGTTTAAGACCGCAAAAGCGGTCCCTGGGGAATTAAGTGAGATCGCAAAAGCGATCATTTGGTCACAGATGCGGTGACCGCAGGTGCGGTAATTTAACCGCAGGAGGGGAAATCGATCTGGAATTAAAGTGAACAGTGTTCACGAATTTGAAAGAGAAGGAAAAATATTTTGGACTTCGACTTAGGCGGTTTCTTGGGCAATTTTGAAGAGAATTCGAAGGGGTTTCACCAGGTATGAATTATTGGACTCGGATTATGTTATTATGGTGTATAAACATGGATTAATCACTGAATTTCAAGGGATTAAAGGTTAAAAATGGAGGTTAGGGTTTGAAACTTAAGAGAGTTTAAATGTGGGTTTGAAGGGGAAATTGAACTCCGATTTTGGTAAATTTGATATGTATAGACTCGTGGCGAGACGAGGAGTCCGGTGATGTAAATTTTGTAATTTTTCGAGAAGTGGGCCCGGGGTTCGGGTTTCGCCAACTTCGTGATTTTTGGTATTTTTCGAGTCTTTTCGATTGGGTTGCGTTCTATTAGCCTATTGTAACGTATTCGTTGTGGTTTTGGCCAAATTCAACGCGCGAGGAGGTCGATTCGAGAGGAAAGGGCATTGCGGGCTAGTCTTCGGTCGGCTTGAGGTGAGTAATAGATGTAGATGATGACCTGAGGGTTTAAAACCCCGGTATATCACACTGTGACGCTATATTGAGGCGAGACACGTACTCTACGGTAAGTTCAGGGTCATTTGTGATAGGAGGACTATGGCTTAGTCCGTCCGAATGATGTTCATACTGTGCATTGACTAGAAATTGATTGGTAAACATTCTACTTGGATTGCTATGAGCATATTTCGGCTGCGTGCCGATTATTTGGATCCCATAGGGATTATTTTCACTGTTTCCATGATGCTTAGCATGTTTTCATGATATCAATCCTGAGTTAAACACTGTCTCCAAATGATTAGTAAATTCCTAAAGTTATAAACACTAAATCTATAATTCCTAATAATTGGAACTAAAAATGATAAACTTGACTGTGCCTGTGTGGCTTACATGCATATATCTGGACTGAGTGTGGATCGGGCTGCACGCCGCAGCGAATGCTACGATGATATTGCGCTTGGGTTGTATAAGCCCCTCCGGAGTCTGAACCCCCATAGTGAGCGCGGGTACCCAAATGGATCGGGCTGCGCGCCGCAGCGGTCATGTGCATTGTATTGCATTCATGCATCGAAATCTATCTGTTCTACTTGTCATTGTTTGTTGTTGTACCACCGTTAAACTATGTTGAATTATTGGTTATAGCTTTGCATTGTTATATTTCGGGATTTCTTACTTTCAGCCATTATATATGTCTATTACCACTGAGTTGGAAGTACTCACTTTACTCCCTGCACCATATGTGCAGATTCATGTGTTTCGGGATCTTAGTTGAGCTGTTTGCTGCTTCCCAGAGTATTAGGAGTTGTCGAAGTAGCTGCCTAACGTCCGCAGGACCTGACTCCTCCCCTTATCCCTTTTATCTTTCCGTATTCTAGACTTCTGTTCTATTGTGGATTTACTACTCTGTTTTCGTTTAGAGGCTCTAGACTCATGACCCCAGGTCTTTGGGAGATGTTGGTTATGTCAGTGTTTCATACTGTTTCTATCTAAATTATTGGTTAATAGACCTGTTGAACTGTTACTTTAATGCTATAAATTTGTAATGGAATGTGTGATTGGGTTGTGAGTGTTAATTGGTCGGGCTTGCCTAGCAATTGCGTTGGGCGCCACCACGACCGGGATTGGGGTCGTGACAGATTATTGGGGACAGAGATGGTTCAGGATGCCTTAGAGAAGGTGAAGTTGATTCAGGAGAGGCTTCGTACAGCACAGTCACGTCAGAAGAGTTATGCGGACCGGAAGGTTCGGGATGTGTCATATATGGTGGGTGAGAAGGTCTTGCTGAAGGTTTCGCCCATGAAGGGTGTTATGCGATTTGGGAAGAAAGGGAAGCTGAGTCCGCGGTTTATTGGACCTTTTGAGGTACTTAGGAGGATTGGGGAGGTGGCTTATGAGCTTGCCTTGCCACCCAGCTTGTCGGGCGTGCATCCGGTATTTCGTGTATCTATGCTCCGGAAGTATGTTGGGGACCCGTCTCATGTATTGGATTTCAGCACTGTTAAGTTGGATGATGATTTGACCTATGATGTAGAGCTAGTGGCTATTTTGGGTTGTCAGGTTCGAAAGTTGAGATCAAAGGATATAGCTTCGGTAAAGGTGCAGTGGAGAGGTCGGCCTGTGGAGGAGGCTACTGGAAGACCGAACGAGAGATGCAGAGCAGATATCCTCACCTGTTTGAGGCTCCAGGTATGTTTCTTGACCCGCTCGAGGACGAGTGTTTGTTTTAGTTGGGAGGATGTGACGACCCGGCCCGTCGTCACATGAGTTACCACCCCGTTTCCCCCATTTTTCTGCTTCCTTATGTTTCATTATAGGAGTCTTGGGTGAATGAGTTGAATTGGATTGGTTTTAGATAGAAATGGGACACTTAGTCTCTTAAAGGAAGGCTTGTTTTGGAAAAAGTCAACCGGATGTTGACTATTGAGTTAGAGGGTTCGGATGCGATTTCCGGTGATTCGGTTAGCTTCGGGGTTGATTTGTGACTTAGGAGTGTGATCGGAATTGATTTTGGAGGTCCGGTGTAGAATTAGGCTTGAATTGGCGGAGTTCGTATTTTGGCGAATTCCGATTGATAGGTGAGATTTTGACCCGAGGGTCGGAATGGAATTTTGAGAGTTTCTATATCTTCGTTAGGTGATTTTGGATGTTTGTACAAAATTTCAGGTCATTCGGAGGTGTTTTGGTCGGGTTTTTGATCAAATGCGTATTTCCGAAGTTTTTGAGAAACTTAGGCTTGAATTCGGTGAGAATTGATGATTTTAGCATTGTTAGATGTGTTTTGATGATTGGAACGAGTTTGAATGATGTTATAAGGTGTGTTGTTGCTTTTGGTTGAGGTCCCGGGGGCCTCGGGGTGATTTCGGATGGTCAATCGGATCAATTTTGGCCTTTGAAGATTGCAGGTTTTCCAGCTATTTTGTTGCAGAAGAATTGGTCTTCGCATTCGCGTTGGTGAGTCGCGAATGCGTAGAAGGGAATTTCAGGACCTGTGTATTGGCCTTTGCGTTCGCGTCATGGTCATCGCGATCGCGAGGATCAGGTGATGAGTCATCGCGTTCGCGTGAAGGCATACGCGTTCGCGTATAAGGAGTTGGATTCCATGGCTTTTGCCCTTCGCGTTCGCGTGGTGTTATCCGCGTTCACGTAAGCTTAAGGGTCCAGACCTTCACGTTCGTGTTGTGCAACCGCGTTCGCGAAGGGTATTTCTGGCAGAGGTGGATTTTGTTCATCGCGAACGCGAGAGGTCCCTCGCGTTCGCATAGAGGAAAATAAGTCTGGGCAGAATGTTTTTAATAGATATTTCATCCGCAAACCAAGTCTCATTTTCACCATTTTTGAGCAACCTTGAGCGCCTTTGGACGAAAATTGAAGGGGATTTCGACTAGGTTGATTGGAGGTGAGTTTTATGACTTAAATACATGATTTAGTGGTAGAATGAACATAGAAATTTGTGGAAATTCATCAAAAGAGGGTAAAGCTAGGGCTTGGAAATTTGGTATTTCAAAGTGGAATTTGATGGGTCAAATCGACTCCGATTTTAGTAATTTTGATATGTATCGACTCGTGGCGGGATAAGGAATTTGGTGATATTAATTTTTTGATTTTTTGAGAAGTGGGCCCGAGGCTCGATTTTTGCAAATTTTGTGATTTTCGATATTTTTCGAGTCTTTTCGATTGGGTTATGTTCCCTTAGCCTATTGTAATGTAGTCATTGTGGTTTTAACCAGATTCGACGCGTGAGGAGGTTGATTTGCGAGGCAAGGGCATAGCGAGCTAGGATTTTGGCCGGCTTGAGGTGAGTAATGATAGTAAATGATATCCTGAGGGTTTAAAACCCCGAATTTGCACAATGTAGTGCTATATTGAGGTGAAATGCGCGCTTAATGGCGAGTGCGGGGTTTTTTACTACAGGGGATCGTGACTTGGTCTGTCCCGTTTGATATTTTACCGCGTATGTGACTAAGTTGATTTGATTAATATCGTGATTTAGGCTTATTGCCACGTTTTGGGCTTAATGCCGATTATATGAATCCTTCAGGGATTGTTATCACTATTTTCTCACTATTTTGACACGTTATTTGAACTCAGTCCTAATGATTATACTGTTTTGCAAACTCAGCCGTTTTAATTGAATTTTGAGATTTTACTGACATTTCACTGTTGTCTGGTCTGAGAACTATTATTTTATTGATGCCCGAAGAGCTTATGATATTTTTTGGACTGAGTGAGGCTTTCAGGCCTTCAGCGTAATGTGAGGAGGCTTTCAGGCCTCGAGTATATTGTGAGGAGGCGTTCAGTCCTCGAGTGATAAGTGAGGAGGCTTTGAGGCCTCGAGTGTGATGTGAGAAGGCTTTCAGGCCTTGTTTTATATGCCACGAGGTGGCTTGATATTGCGCTTAGGCCGTAAAGGGCCCCTCCCGGAGTCTGTACAACCCCAGTGAGCGCGGGTACCCATGTGATGTGATACTCAGCCCGAGGAGCTGATACTGTTCTGAGTGATGTGCTACTGAGCCCGAGGGGCTAATACTGTTCTAAGCGATTGATGCTGGGCCTGAGGGGCAGATTTCTACTCACTATTTACTTGTTATTTTACCTGATTTATCGGATTTATTTAAAAAGGATATTTCACTTGATTATGTACTGTTCTACTATTTTACTGCTTTTACTGCCTGATATAGAATTACTTTGTGCAGTTATGTGATTTCTTATCTTCGGTTATTATTTATTATTATTACTCACTGGATCGGAGTACTCACATTACTCCCTGCACCATGCGTGCAGATTCAGGATTAGCAGAGTCCTCACCTGAGCACTGACATCCTTCACAGATCAGGGAGCGAGATCGGAGCTTCGAGGTAGCTGTTGACGTCTGCAGCCCCTTGACTCCCCTATTTTATGCTATTTCAGTCATTCTAGACTTCTGTATAAGACATTCTGTTTTGTAGACTTATAGAAATTCTGTAGTAGCTCATAACTTGTGACACCCCGGCTTGGGTTGTGTCAGGATGGTTTTCCCTCGTTATTATTGCTATTACCGCACTCTTTGCTATATTACGCACGTGTTAGAACTATTAATGTTAACTAAATGCTTTAAAGGAGGTGTTGCGTTGTTCTGGCTGGCCTTGTCTTCACGAGACGCACCATCACGACCGGGTTTGGGAGTTGGGTCGTGACAATAACTATAAAGTTTTTGTATCCCTCTATGATTATTTGAAGCATCAGATTCAATAGAAGTTGCCATAAAGTTTTCGTATGATTATTTGAAGCAGTAGATTCAAAAGAAATTGCACGGGGCAGTTTAGAGCTAAAGTATCAATTTCCTAAGCAATTATGCATGCTACCCCATTTTCGCAGAAGTATACTTGTAAATCCAAAAAGTGATTTAACCCTTCAGTAGTAGTCAAAAAATAAAATATGTTGCTCTGACAGAAAGCAAAAAGTTATACCGATCCCAACAGTCGTCAGTAGTAATGGAAACAGAAGCAGGGATAGGATCTACCGACTGAGAAGCATCTAAACAAAAATCCTTATAACTTGTTACGGAATTGTATTTATCCACTTTATATCCATTTTTTTTCAATTGAGAGGTCAATGTACGTTATCTATATTCCATGTGCTAGAAAATATGAAGTTGATAAACTCCATACTCTTAAATTAGTTGTACATAGAACAGATACAACAATAGGTAAATTGTCCAGCACGATTAGTATGTGCAACAATGTAGATTAGAATATTTAGTAATTAAAATAAGTAATTAACATATTTCGTTTCTCATAGGATGAAAAGGCTAAACTTGGTAGGTTGACAACTTCAGATTAACAACAATCCTACATGTATTTGCTGGCCTAATTTTGAACTAAGGGGAAAAAGAACACACTTTACTACGCGAACACCTATTAGTTTACATCAACTGAATTTATTAGATTGTATATCTCGCCACTAGACTTACAAAATAGCAAATTGTCATGGGATATGTAAACAATATCTTCTGGCTTACCTGGTGGGGAGTGATATTCCCGAGGAAAGACTTCCACATAAGTTTTAGTATTAGTTATAGTTATATACGGAGTGGAGAAGTATTAGACAACTAAAGGATTTTGCTGTGTTCAGTGGTTGTATTATTCTATGAACAATTCCATTTATTGTGACAGTATTTTTTTCTTCTGCTGATTTAAAACTCAAGACTGACTGTAGATAGGATGCATTCAAGGAAAAAGTGAAAAGCAAACTGATTGAAAATGAATAGTTTTTCCCCAAAGGTTTTATGGCAAAGACGATAAAACGAACTGAAATCACATGAATTTTTGGTTATTAAACTAAGTAAAAATAAAAAAGTCTACAAATAATTATGAATTGGGATTGCCATTGTCAGCTCGCATATACTTGTTCATGATATAGACGGAATGACAGCTCACTGATGCACTTCATAAAAGTTGAAGCTTTACTGTTCCTGATGGTGAGTTGGTATTTGTTAAGGTTTCCACAGTCATTTTCTGTTGTAACGTATACTAAATCTCTTCAATTTCAATTCTCCGTTCTCCTATTGCTATCAGAAAAGTGGTGATCAATAGGACGAAAGCAGAGAAAACCAAAAATCAAGAATAAGCATATAAGAAACCAAATAATAGATAGAGTAAAATTAATAAAATAATGTATAAGTTTCTATTAAAAAGGCAAAGAAGGTCAAGCGTCAGACTTGAGTGATGGATCTTTCTCTTGCCACTATTGACATAGCTGTTTTGAGGAGTCCGAAACTTTTCTAATGCTTTTTTGGACAAAAAGCACGTTTCTACTACTAAAATAAAAGTTACATAACTACCTAAAATGCAGTACTATGCTACGAATTACATTAATAGAAATTTAGCCGTTAAAGTAATTCGCAGTATAGTACTGCGTATTACTAAAAAATTATTTTTTTTATGGAATTCGCAGTACTATACTGGTAATTACTTAAACGCAGTATAATACTGATTTTGGGCCCAGCTTTATTTTATTAAAGCAATTCGCAGTACTATACTACGTTTAAGTAATTCGCAGTATAGTACTGCGAATTGCTTTAATAAAATAAAGCCCCTTCTTCTTCCCCAAGACAACGACAGAGTCCCCCTCCCAATTAAAAAAACGAGCAGTGTTGTGGTCCCCCCACCCCCCGTCAAAGTTTAAAAAAAGAATTTTGGGCCCCACCCATCACCCAGAAAGCAAAGAGTATAGGTCCCGCACACAAGAGAAGCTTTGGATTCGTTCATTCGGGTGCAAAAATTCGATTTCAATCAAATTCAAAAAACTTAAATCGAGGTATTTCGATTTTGTTTATGTCGAAACTCGTATAGTACATGCATATTTATATTGTTGAATATGTTTTCATGTTAATTTGTGTTATGTTTGTGTTTAAATTTGTATCTTATTTATACCCGGATTGATTTATTAGCTTTGAGACAAAAAATTGTTAAAATTTGATAAATAATTTGTATTGTTAATTTTATGTTTTTATTTGGTTAAATAATAATAAATATTATTTATTTAGTTTGTTGTTCATATTTGTATGTTATGTTTGTTGTTTTTATACGTAATAGTGACCTTTTAGCGTAGTAAAATAAGGAACCTTTTAGCGTAGTAAAATATAGAGCCTTTTAGTGTAGTAAAATATAGAGCTTTTTACCGTAGTAAAATATAGAGCCTTTTAGCTTAGTAAAATATAGAGCCTTTTAGCGTAGAGTCTCTATAGTTACCGGGCGTCAAATATCGAGCCTGGAACCCATATATAATTATTCAGCCCAATATCAATTAATTAATTTATTAAGCTAACAAAATTCTAAAAATATTGAAATTGGCACACATAATAATTAAGAATAGCTTGGTGCTATCGGGCCTCGAATATCGAGCCTGGAAGCCATACATAATTATTAAGTCCAATTCAAAAAATTTTAATTTAATTTATTAAATTAACAAATTTCTAAAAAATATTAAAAATGACACACATAATAATTAATTATAGCTTGGTGCTACCAGGCCTCAAATATCGAGCCTGGAAGCCATACATAATTATTAAGTCCAATTCAAAAATTTTTAATTTAATTTATTAAATTAACAAATTTCTAAAAAATATTGAAAATGACACACATAATAATTAAGTATTGGTTGTTGCTACTGGGTCTCAAATATCGACCCTGGAAGCCATACATAATTATTAAGTTCAATTCAAGAATTTTAATTTAATTTATTAAACTAACAAATTTCTAAAAAATATTAAAATTGGCACACATAATAATTAAGTATAGCTTGGTGCTACCGGGCCTCAAATATCGAGCCTGGAAACCATAGATAATTACTCAATCCAATATTAAAAATAATTCTTTAATTTATTAAACTAACACACACAATTAATTTTGTTTAAATTATAGTAGACGACATGGCCTTTCCCCCGCCTGCGCATCCTGGACCTGCCGAGGATCAGCTATTAGTGTTGCAGGACAACCATAGGTCCTCCTTTGTATGGGAGGGACAGCTATCGGAGCAGGCTCTCCGCCCCAGGAGACCTGACGATTTGTGGGAGTTCATCATGGAGCATCCTTTCCATGCCCGCTTAGTCATACGCCTACAGGCTACGAGCTTCTATCAATTTTTGAGCTTGGACGGATGCAGCTTGATTGGTCTCTTATCATGGCCTTGGTCGAGCGGTGGCGACCGGAGATGCACACTTTTCACTTTCCCACTAGAGAGGCCACCATCACGCTGGAGGATGTTCAGGCTTTGTATGGGCTGCGCATAGATGGACAGGTCGTGGCACTGCCCCAGTACATTAGATCAATGACGCATGCACAGTTTTGGATATGATGGGGCAGTAAACTGGTTATAGACCTCAGGGTAACGCTGGGGGCAGTCGCGTTGCTTTGTAAGCCATCAGATATCATATGGCGTTTTTGTACCCAGACATTACCGGCGAGACGGAGGATCTCCATATTGAGAGGTACATACGGTTGGCGCTGCTCCTATTTTTCAGGTGTGTCTTGTTCCTGAACACTTCGGGGAATAAAGTGAGTTTGCGCTTTCTCCATCATCTTCAACGGCTGGATAATTTACCACAGTACAGCTGGGGTGCTGCTGTTCTTGCATACCTGTATAGGAGCATGTGTGGGGCGAGCATGGGTCCAGCGGTGGACATATGTGGTTTTCTGCCCCTCCTACAGGTGATAACATTTTCGAATACTCTGTTCATTACTCCGAATTCTATATGGTCGAAATGACTCATAAATTTTACATCAACCGTTTATCTTAGATTTGGGCTTGGCAGCGGATCATGCCGTTGCAGCCACCTCTACAACCACTTGCGGGGCGAGGCTTATCCGTTTCTCCCTCTAGCTTCTAGGTGGATTCTCTGGCATGGGAACTACCGAGGGAGCGATGCCCATCATAATCTCCCCCTTGTCAGGGATGTGTTAGATATGCTGGTGGACGGACAGGTAAATATGTACCTACACTTGCTTGTTTTAAATTCAGTTGTGTTGCGCATACTCACTTTTATGTTATTATTTGGTAGTTCATCTGGATGCCACACAACGACGAGTTGCTAGCTCAGCTGCCCGATATTTGCTCAGTCGACCGACTGCTTTGGAGCACCTCCGTCCCGATGATATTATTTGATATGGTTGACTATCATGCCACAAAGCATGTGCTCCGTCCGTTTCACCGTCCCCAGCCTATACCGGAGGAGCCTGGATGGGTGGCTACACACTATCAGCGGGATGACCGTGCCAGGGTGGACGATATATATATGGGATGGCTAGAGCAGCAGGTCCATATTTGGGAGGAGCGAGGTCACCGTATTCTGCCACCACCTACATTTACCCAGAAGGCCACTATTCATTTGTATACGTCATGGTACCGCCGTCACACTCGGCTGATGATCGGGAACCCCATCCATGTGCTTGACGATCGCTATAGACCATACGCCGGGAGGCACGAGGCACTGGTATGTTTTTGTGGCTTATTAATATCTTATAATTGTGATATAGCGTTATTTAATTAATATTTTAAATATTTCACAGGTTATTGGGCATCATCACCTCTACTAGTTGGGAAAGGAGATGCAACAGCATGCCAACAATGTTGCACTCGTTGACTATGGCCGGCGGGTGGCATAGGTGGCTCGTCGGACCCTGTTTCAGGCGAGAGATGCTGTGAGGTTGGACCACGAGGCTTATTATGCTGTGCTAGAGGACTACCATCGGGGTAGGGGTGTCCCACGAGGCAGGGGTAGGGCACGAGGGAGGGGTAGCCCATAAGGCAGGGGTGCCCCACGGGGTCGCGGGGATCGTGGGGGACGGCGAGGAGGTGGTCCCCAGCAAGGAGGCTATGAGGCACCTGTTGGCCCACTTGTTGAGGGACATAATGGGGATTTTGGAGATGAGGCTCTTGGAGATGATCAACCGGGTTATGGACCTCAGGTAGATGAGCCTTCCAGCAGTAAGCCGTCGTACAGCCTTCAGCTATCTCTGCCAGCATCGCAGGTCACCTCGTCAGGAGCATTGTCGATCACGGGTACATTCGACAGGGATGTAGACCAGTACTTTGCATGCCCATCTACCGCAACTGAGGATCGGCCTACCCGAAACGTGGATGGCGGCCGCAGGTTGAGTTATGCCTCATCCCCGACGGTTGATGCGGATCTACCACAGGCGCAGGTATGTTTGTATTACTTTAAAATTTCAATTTGTTTTCTTTTCCTTAATGAGCTGACATTAATTAATTTTTAACTTTCTTATGAAGGTTTTATCCCAGCCCATCTTTGAGGCCACTACATGCTTTGATAAGGACACCACGGATGCATATACTCAGGCGACCGACGAGACCACGGTGAGAAAATATTTTTTGACTCAACACGTACAATACAAATATACTTTTTCACACGCTAAGATTACTACTTGTTTTGTGGGTTGCTGACGGCCCGACGACATATTCTTCCGATCCTGCCTGTTGTGGTGTCGATGCTACTGCACATCCTCACATAAAGATGCGGCTTGATAACGATGATCCAGATAGTGTACCCGGGCGACAGGGGATGCGACTTAGGCCGGCAGCAGCACTGAAGCACACAGGCTGCGGGACTCACTGATTTACTTATGTTTTTACTTTGTATAAATAGTGCATTATGTAAATAATGGTAACAATTATCTTTTAATAACAATTTTATTTTAACTGCGTTTGAACAATAATTTTACTTAAACAGTACAACACAAACACAAACCTTGCAAACGTAACACAAAAACAAACAGTAGAACTAAAACCATCACTGCACAAAGGATAACTAAAACCATAAAACGCAGTACTATACCACGCTTTAAGTATTGAATTTTTCTACACGAAAGAAGCTTTTTTCACATGGTTTTTATCTTTTTTAGAACGACAAGACAACTCTATAAAATGCAGTACTGTACCACGCTTTAAGTATTAAATTTTTCTGCAATAAAGCAGCTTTTTTCACATAGTTTTCATCTTTTTCAGTACGACAAGACAACTCCATAAAATGCAGTACTATACCACACTTTAAATATTAAATTTTTCTGCTATAAAGCAGCTTTTTTCACATGGTTATCATCTTTTTCAGAACGACAAGATAACTCCATAAAACGCAGTACTATACCATGCTTTATATATTAAATTTTTCTGCAATAAAGCAGCTTTTTTCACATGGTTTTCATCTTTTTCAGTACGACAAGATAACTCCATAAAATGCAGTACTATACCACGCTATATATTAAATTTTTTTGCAATAAAGCAGCTTTTTTCACATAATTTTCATCTTTTTCAGAACGACAAGACAACTCCATAAAACGCAGTACTATACCATGCTTTATGTATTTTGTCTCGCTTATAAATAACGGGCTCATTGTAGTTATTTTGTGTGCTCAAAAATTACTAAAAGAAAATATTTCATTAAAAGTAAGGTTTTTTTTACTAAAAGCAAATATTTCATTAAATGGCTCCACCTCTTCGTCCACCAAAGTGCAACTGTGGAAAAGAATGCTCAATGCAAAATTGTTGGGACGGCGGTGAAGTTGGACGCCGCTACTGGTGCTATATGAACCAGTTTTACAATGTTCCCGGCGAACCTATTTGTGATTTTGAGGAATGGGTTGATGAACCATGTTATCAGGAATACTACAGAGAACAACTGCAGTTTCTTCATAATATGTGTTTATGCCAACGGGAAACACAACGAGTAAGCGATAGAATTATTGCAGAAATGAGGTCGAAACTGAAGGAGGTGGGAGAAGAAAAATGGAAAGCACAATGAAATTGTGAAGCACAAAAGGAACGTAAAAAAATATAAACAGGAACTTGCGGAGGTGAAGGCGAAACTAAAAGAGGCAGAAGAAGAAAAAGAACAAATAGAAGAACGATTTAAGTGGTTGGAACGGAGAATAAATGGCAACCGGGACTAAACATTGGCATGCATGTGTTTAGTGTATTTTTCATATTTCATGTATTTTATTATGTTGGCCTATTATGTTTATGTTTGTGCTGCAGTAATATTTTCCTTGTTTGTTGTACTAAATTTTATTTTAATTGAAGTGGAAGTTAAGTTTAAGTGCTTGTGTTGTTATATGAAACTATCAAACCACGCTTTACATATTATATTTTTCTGCAATTAAACAGCTTTTTCTTCACTCATTCCAGATTGTGGAACATAATTTTATTTGATATATATTACAACATACACAAGTACAAACATATATTACAAAAAACAATACCAAAACAAAAGACTAGGGGTATCCTTGATAGTTGGGTACATTTGACGAATTTGCACCAGGAGCCGGATTACCACCGCCACGCACACCACCTGAAGGACATTTACGACGGTCGTGTCCTGTTTGCGAGCATATGCCACATTTACAGGCATAAACGGTATCACCAACATCCATTTGCTTCCGTATAGCATTCTCTTTTGCACTTGCAGCTTGCGTAAATAGTCCTTGTTACATACCATCTTAAAAGGTTCCGGCGGCCAATAATGCTCAGCACCTAATGGCTGCAATTTCCCACTATACGTGTCTACGTATGCAGCAACACTGTATTGCCTATCAATATAGTTTGTTGCCCCATATCCAACTTGTTGAAAGTACTTCAACGCATGTGCGCATGGCATGTGGTAGATGGTCCATTTACCACATGAACATAACCTTCTATTTTCATTCACAGTCTGTAGATTATTCCCATGGTGTCCGCGGATAGCGGTCTTAACTTCAAAAACACCTCGTTCATGATCGTACTGAAGAAATGAATGCCACTGTGCTCGCCTCTTGGACCTCTCAAATGTTCTCATGGGTATTGGCATAAATTGAACACCCCTGTCCATCAATGCTGATACAGCTACATGCCTTTCAACAAACCTCTCCGCACTCTATTTGAATGTTATGCGGATCATGGCAGTGACAGGCAGTCCACGGGCAGACTTCAACAAGCCGTTGAATAACTCCGACACATTTGTAGTGAGGGCTCCTCATCGTCTGCCGCCATCAGCATGCAATGTCCACATGTGAAGCTCATATCGCATCAACCAAGTATAGGCTCGTGGATCTATCTGCCGGATCACTTCCATGCGCCTCGTGAATTTGCACTGCTGGTGCTCAGTTGCTGCCATCCACATTAAGTCATGCAAGGCTTTGTCAGGATATTTCTTCTGGAAATTGTCCTTCAGGTGCCTCACACAGTAATGGTGGTATGAATATGGTTCCTTCCATTCAGGAAAGTTGAAGTACAGAACTTAAAATACCACCATGCCGATCAGATATTAGACAAATACCTGAACGCTGTTTGACAACATGCTGCTTCAAGTGGTTCAAAAAAAGCGTCCACGTCTCTTCGCTTTCGTTGGCACATATGACAAAAGCTAGTGGAAATATTTGCCCGTTGGCATCAACTGCAACTGCAATCAAAAGCTTAATACCATACTTTCCAGAGACATGAGTACCGTCTATGAAAATTATAAGCGTCCACGTCTCTTCGCTTTCGTTGGCACATATGACAAAAGCTAGTGGAAATATTTGCCCGTTGGCATCAACTGCAACTGCAATCAAAAGCTTAATACCATACTTTCCATAGACATGAGTACCGTCTATGAAAATTATCGGACGACAATGCACAAAACCATCAATTGCTACTTTAAATGACCAGAACACATAGTTGAAAATATATTCGGGTCTGTCCGGACTCTGCTCACACCTCCATTCAACAACAGTCATTGGGTTAAAGTGTTGCAGTGCAGCCATGTACCTGGGCAGATTTGAAAAAGACTTACCCCAGTCGCCATAAATAATTTCAAAGGCACGTTTGCGACCGAGATATGCCTTTCTTTTGGTTATAGTACAACCATACTCCTCGTGGATGGCTGTAATACACTCTTTAATCTTGAACCTAATGGAAACTTCCAAATATGAATCAAGACAAGAGAAATCAAGTCCATATCCAAGTTGAAGTGATTCTCATTGAATGTGTCCATTTCACATCTGTGCTCGCTAATAAATTTACCCACTTTCCACAAATCTGATTTCTTCTTGCTGGCACGCAACATCCAGTGACAACCCATAAAGTCTCTACGACATACATCCTTGTATACCTCCGTAGTTGACTCACTTACCGTCATCTCACGGCACTCTCTTATACTATAGATTTTTACAGCCCTAATTAGGCGAGCTTTATCGGGGAAATACATGCCCTTTGTCAGAACAGCTGGTCTAGACTCATCCCACATCGCTGACCGAATTTTGTCATCATCCCTTGTGAGGGCATCCACGTTCGGCATACTTGGCAAATTATCAAGGCAGGCAATATTCCGCTCATGAAATGGCACGTGGGACTCGTACACTCTTTGTCTAGCGGGAGGTGGAGGAACATGCTCCCTCGTCGGCTCAGGTTCAACATTCACTTCCTCCTCATCATCACCCTCATCATGGAAGGGTGTGTCATCCCCAAACTCATCCGCATTGTTGTCATAATCACTATCAGCTTTTTGACTCTGCGCATCAGCCAAATCACGAGTCAATACGTCATCTATGGGCAACTGTGTGAGGTCAGGAACATCAAGAAGCTCGTTTTCACTGCACAAAAAGAACAAAATGATAAGTTACCCAACTACATACATACTTTAGATATAGCTATATCACTTTACTTACAAGTCGTACTGCCTTGACATTTCATGATGGATATTTTCTTGTTGGTGATGACTCCCAGATGGACCACCGTGCTCCAATACTCTAGAACTACGCATATTCCAACTAGGGACGGGGTCATAACTTGTAAAATTCATATCCGATCGTTACCCCCTATGAAAAATATAAGTGTTAATACAAATCCAATTAAAACATAAAATATACATCGCTAAAGCATAGTAAAATTGAAGTTTACCAGTGGTCTTGTGGATTATATAAAGTCGAAAAATTATTTTGTGGCTGCTCATTCGTCGGTGGTGACAAGTTTAAATCAAGGCAAGCTCTTTCATCAGCAATCTGTCCGGCAAAAACTCCTCCAGAATAACCACCCGATGACTGGGGGTTATCCCTACTATGCACGCCCTCATTATTGGGAACGTCTTCCACCTTGACGTACATTTTCAATAATTTTATTACAATAAATTCCTTGTATTCATCAGGAATCTGCAAAAAATCTCTAAGAGTTTTATCATCCTCGATGTTAAACTCAGAATAATAAGCAAACCCCTGCGGAGTTACTAAATACGGAAACCTACCGATTACTTTAAGGTTAAACGAACGCTTCCTCACACTTATTTTTTTACGTAACAACAAAACCAATTTATCATACTCTATAGTAAGCGGCAATTCAACATGACACCATGAAGGTGAGCTATACCTCACAGAGTTATCCTTCCGCGAACGCGGAACCATGAACGCGAACGTGTAGAGAAAATCACCTGCCCCTCAAAAAGCTTCTACGCGATCGCGACACCACACCCGTGACGCGAAGCACAAATACTCTGCAACATCAAGACAACAAAATCTGCAACTCAAAATGCCAAGATTGGTCCGATCGACCATCCGAAACTCACCCGAGGCCCTCGGGACGTCAACCAAAAGCACCAACGCATATGAAAACCTAATTCAAACTTGTTCTAATTATCAAAACACATCTAACAACACCAAAATCATCAATTCTCGTCGGATTCAAGCCTAAGTTCTTTAAAAACTTCTGAAACATGCATTTGATCGAAAACCCAACCAAACGACATCCGAATGACCTGAAATTTTGCGCACAAATCACTAATCACATATCGAAGCTACAGCAATTCTCAGAATTCCATTCCGACCCTCGAATCAAAATCTCACCTAACAACCGGAATTCGCCAAAATACTAACTTCGCCAATTCAAGCCTAATTCTACATCGGACCTCCAAAATCAATTTCGGTCGCACTCCTAAGTCACAAATCACCTCCCGAAGCTAAACGAATCACCGAAAATCACATTTGAGCCTTATAACTCATAAGTCAACGTTCGGTTGACTTTTCCAACTTAAGCCTTCCTCAAAGAGACTAGGTGTCTCATTTTCCACCAATACCAATCCAAATCAACTCTAACATAACACATACTGATAATGAAGCATGAAGAAGCATAAAACGGGGAAAACGGAGCAGTAACACATGAGACGGCGGGTCGGGTCGTCACATCCTCCCAAACTTAAACCAACGCTCGTCCTCGAGTGTACCCAGAGTTGTCCCAGAAGCCAACTAATAGCTGAATAACCTTACCAAGCATATACCCGAGGTGATCCCACGTGACCCTATCTCGCATAGGTCCGATAACACAACATAGCTGAAATCTTACAACCCATCTAGACCATGACCCGTAGAACCACATTGCACTTTCCGAAATTATACACAAGACCAGAACCTCACATCTATACTCAGAATAAGTCCGAACCAGCTGTAATAACCCATACCTGCAACCTCAGGTGAAATCATATGATATACCACATAATCCAAACATTCGAAACGGTAGTCTCTATTCACACCGGTTGCCCACAATAACCAAATACCGATAGAAAACCTTTTATTAGCTAAACTCTTATTCAAACACTTTTATATACTTCCAACACCAAATAAAACACGCGATAAACCGTAACCTTTTCTCAGATCAACCATTCATGAAGCCACTTCCCTTTTGACTAATACCACAACAGATCCCGAGCCGAACTCCAATTTTTTTTATCCTCCCACAAAGCTGAAATAAAATTTGTTCGTATTCATTAATGACTCCAACGCTCACCTCGAATCCAATGCACCACTCTGGTGATATAACACCTCAATACAGGCCTAATCCACAACTTGCAGAATACACGCACCAATAAGAAGCGTTCTGAACATACTCAAATCATGGCAAATGACTCCAACGAAGGAGCTGTAACTCAAGTTCCTCAGTACCATCACAACACAAGGCTGAGACCCCATCCCACATCATAGAAATAGAATACTTGAAGCTACCCCGAAAGGTCATACCCCCGCGTGGCCTCGCCACAATGCGCGAACCTATCCAAACACTGTTACACATGAAGCACCTCCAGTCGCCCTGCTCAAAATCGACAGACATACATAATTTGATGTCTGAAACCAAAGCAATTCATTACATCCACGGTGAAACAAATAACATATGACACGCAACCCGATAGGTCATAACCAATACTCCATTTACCGAGCAACAGTCAATTACTCTTCCCGCTCGACTTTCTCCATGAATCCTCAATAGAACCGCACCACAAGTGCCCATATCCAACAAATCATAACACCTCACAGCATAGAAAAGCAACTCATAGATCTCCCCAGATCACTAACAAGTTCAATAACGATCGAATCAACCTATCCCTCAACAATACAACTCGGGACTAACCAGGCTAACTCAAGCTAAATACTTAGCCACATTGGCCTGCCAACGAACTCAATACCAAGAAGCCTGAAGCTACTCCTTCCACTACTATAACTCCTGCTAGAGTCGTACGATACGTCACCTGGCACCAAATAAATAGCTAAATCCACAATCTCACCCGACGACATGTCCGGCCACAAGAAACGCATCCGAAAAGTCCCTCAAAATCGGAACTGAATCAATGGTAGAAACCTCTGCACTGACATCCGCCATGAAGGCCCAATTAAGAAAAGTAGTCCTTCCCAGCCGTCCGCCGGTCTTTGGAATACAAACCACTCTGCTAGAACATAACCCGATGCACCTCGCCACGCCACCTGTGGCATTTTCTGACATAGCCCATAACACAATAGTCTAGAATAACCCAACACTGAGACAACCAGTCTACACCCCAATGTCATATCCAAAATCTAACATACCAAGCAAAGAAAGATCCACTCGGGCCTCCAAATCCCCATAGCCACTAACGGTATCAATACACACGATCCATAACCACCACATAGTCTGTACCTGAGAACTCCCGGTCTCCAACTCCACATAGCACACGAATCACTGTACCTGATCCCAAATTCCATAGTATGAATACATTTTACACCTTGAGTACCCAATCCTTCCACGAAAGATATTCAAAAATTCCCCTGTGTCATCAAATAACTCGGATATCAGCAGTCGGTCTAGCAAGAAAGCACCGCAATACTAACGCAGTATCATCAGTCAAATCACATTACCCTTTTTCCGAGACATTTACTCTCATCAAATCACTTCCGATTAGCAGTACCATTTCCTTGATTACCTGAGGCTACCCGTTGCCTAAGAATTTCATGAACTTCTTTTCAGAACTGAACTGCAACTCATCTAGCTAAGACCTTCCGTCAATCCCATCTAGAAGAAGAATCATTACACATTCCATGCTTCGCATACCCATATAAGATATATTCATCTCCAAACCACGGTAAAACCCAGCAAGAACATCTCTGCAAATTCCATTTGTACAAGCTAAACTGTCAGGACTGAATCCTTCTACCCAAACCAAGCTAAGCAAGCTGTCAGAACTCAAAAGATTTACCGCACAATACCTGTAAGGGCTCATTACCTCGAACACATACAAAGAATTAATCATATCCTTACCATACCGAGACGGTCTACTATCAAGCTATTCCATCTATCTAATTTCCTTTCTGATTCATCATCAACTTGATATTCTCTCTTGCTGTAGCATCACAATGCCTCTTTTCAGGCTTACCACATGAGACTCGAACATAAATCCACACTGTCTAAGACCCATAGGCCGCCGAATACTCTCTCAGCTATGCCCAGAAATACCACATTCCAGAATGCTTTACTCTGAAGAACTTCCTGCGAATTTGAATTCGTTGCTTTTACTTCCCAGATACTGATATATAGTATCCCATAATTAACATTAATTACCACAAGTCTTGACCTTTCAAGTGAAAACACAGTCTCTGACCACATACACAACCTTAAGACACCTAATTGTTACATGAAAAATCTTGAACACATTTAAACCATTCTCGGAGTCATTCACTCTTATTCAAACTGCAAATTACCTGACTTAATGAACAGAACCACTCGTGCCTTATTGTCACTCTGATACCGCAATATGAGATCCTCACCCCAATACAACCAAGCAACTTCCTACTCTATGCACCGAGCAGTCTCTACCAATAACAACTCTAGACATTCCGTGATTCTCATACCCTATGGAACATAATATAACCTCTGCCAAAATTTTGCTTCACTCGTGCCATCTTCGGCTCAATTTCCGCGACCAGAACTGATCCACCAGTATACCTCTAAACGGAACCAACATAGCACATAACCGTGTAATCAGCTAATCAATAGCAACCTCCCCAACTTGGCTCGAAGCCATATATCAAGACATACTTTACAACTCATAACACTTTTACTCTAATGATGCCACAATGCCACAGTGAGATTAAACTCAAATCATGTACAAGTTTTGTGAAAACACAGAACATCTAGTTTTGAAATCCTCGACAAACCTCGCATTCACCCCCACGTCAGTTGAGTCCACTTTCTTAAGCGACCCGAAGTTTCAACTTACAACACGTACCTTTTAATTACTCATGAGATCTTCTAACGTACACATAGGGATCCTATCACTTAAGAACACTCCGCAGAAGATAACCCACCTGCGCCGCCTCAATTTAGTGCTTCAGCATACCTTCAACCATCATATACGTTACACAGTCATTTAGTCTTCCTGAGTCTGAATTCCTACCGCCACATGTAATGCACTTCACTTCCCAACTAGGAGACATGAAAATATTCTTCACGCGCCCATAATTCGGGCTACACACCAAGTCACAATAGGAATCGAACACTTAACAGTTCATTTATTATCCAGCAGACTTCTTCATCACTAGCAAGTCATATAAATACGTCTCGCAGTACTAACATACTCATCACATGAATATCCATCCGCCATTCCGGCTAATAGGAACAATACCGAACATATAAGTTCAAAACACTTGCTCACACAATCAGCACCTCGGTGCTCAAGCCATAGGCAAAGATCCGGCCTCAAGTCCTCCAGACTGGCCCAACATACTCATGAAGATCACATCTTGCCCCTTGATCGGGGAATCACAAGCCATCAAGGCACATACAATACTGAGCACTCATGTGCGCATATAGACGTGTGGAAGGAATTTCAAGAGTTATATTCCAAGCTGAATCAAGTACGCACGATAAGAATTCCAAGAATGGGAAGTTTTCTTAAAGGTTCTGCAGCCTCTCGAGGATAAATACAGACGTCTCTGTACCGATACGCGAGACTCTACTAAACCTGCTCATGACTAGTGAGACCTAGTAAACTAGGCTCTAATACCAACTTGTCACGACCCAAAACCCGCGCTAATCGTGATGGCGCCTCTCGTGAAGACAAGGCCAGCCAACTAACCCAATTCGTCTCTTTCAAAATAATTTAACATAAATGAATAGCAAAACACGACTTAATGACATTAAGAAATGATATTTATAACCAACACAGCCCCCACGAATAGTAACCAAACATGACCAATAAACGCGATACACAATAAGAGAATATCCCACGGGAGTAGAAACGTAAACAGGAGAACTCAATGAATCTCGGGCTATACCCAAATACGGAGCAAAATAAGAAAACACATAAGAATAGGTAGAGCCTGGATCGAATAGAACCGATGCCTCTCTGCGACTAACCAGTATAATACCTGTAACGAACAGAATCGGAGGCAACAACCTCGGTGCGAGCAGGAATAGCATAATATCTGGCATGGCCTCTCTCTCGAGAGCGACCTCTACCTCCCCGACCTTCGCCCCTAGCTGGCTGGGCAGATAGGGTAGCAGCGGGAGCTGTGATCATGGCATGAGAACTCTGAAGAGCACGTTGTGGCTGAGCAGTCTGTGGAAGTGCACTCCTCCCAAGTCTAGGGCAATCCCTCACCACATGACGGGTGTCACCACACTCAAAAAAAGTTCTGGAAGGATGTGGTGGTTGTGACTTGCTAGGGCCAGGTCTGCTAGACAGACCTCTAAAAGCACCCCGCGTAGGAGACGCGCTAGAAACTGGAGGTGCATAGTAAGGCTCTTGAGGTATAGGCGGAGTTGGAGCGCTGCTGGCTGCTGGAAGAGCTAAATGAATGGGGCGACTCACAAAACCCCTACCATGTCGACCTGGTACTGGGGTACGAGCACCAGAGTAATGGCCCGACTCTCGAGACCTCTTGGCCTCTCTCTCCCCTCGCTCCCTGGCGAGCATACCCTCAATCCTCCTAGCAATTATCACTACCTGCTGATAAGGAATGTCCATCTCCAACTCTCGATCCATGCTAGATCGGATGGGTGGAATAAGACCCTCAATGAACCTACGGACTCTCTCCCGAACTGTAGCAACCAAAGTCGGTGCATGCCTGGCCAACCTGGTATAACGGATAACATACTCTGAAACTGTCATAGCACCCTGGCGCAAATGCTCAAACTCTGCGTGCCATGCATCCCTTAAACTCTGGGGGACAAATGCTCTCATAAACATCTCCGAGAACTGGGTCCAAGTCAGTGAATCAACCTCAACTGGACTATCTATCTCATAAGTGCGCCACCAATCATAGGCGGCTCCCCGAAGCTAGAAAGCAGTGAAAGAAACCCCGCTGGACTCCACTATGCCCATAGTGCGAAGAATACGGTGACAATCCTTTAGAAATCCCAAGGCATCGTCTGATGCTAATCCACTGAACACTGGGGGATCATACTTCTTGAACCTCTCAAGTCTCCGCTACTCGTCCTCTAAAGTAGCTGACCCATCCTCGGGCTGAACTGGCACTGCAGGTGGTGCGGGAATAATCTCGGGAGCCTGCTCAACCTGCACTCGTTACTCAAGAGCGTGGACGACGGGAGTTTGTGCTCCTCCCCTGGCCTGGGATGTGGCTGCGGCAAGGGGAAGCAACCCTACCTGAGTTAAGGTGGTGTACATGCTCATGAACTGAGCCAAAGTCTCCTGGAGTGCTGGAGTAGTAGTGGCAGTAGTAGGCGTGCCAGGTGCCTGGGCTCCGGCTGGATCTGCTGGTGGTACCTCGGCGGCAGCTCGCGCAGGTGCTCTGGTTGCACCACGTACTCGTCCTCGACCTCTACCCCGGCCCCGGCCTCTGACGGCTGCAATAGGGGACGTGGGTGCCTGGTCATCTTGTTTAGCACGTGTCCTCACCATCTGTGAGAGAATAGAAGTCAAAAGTTTAGAATTGATGTCAAAAATATCGCATGACAAGGAATTCAAATGAAATGAAGATTTTTCCTAAATAGTTATATAGCCTCTTGTAGATAAGTACAGACGTCTCCGTACCGATCAACGAGACTCTAATACACCGGCCTGTGTTCCGTGAATCCTATGAACCTAGAGCTCTGATAACAACTTGTCACGACCCCAGTTCACTCTCCATGAACATGCCGTGATGGCACCTAGTTCCTACAACTAGGTAAGCCTAACAATGCGGACATTTAATATAACTTGCGGAATAATTGATTAAAACTGAACATATGTATAATGATGACTGCATATAAGGCTGCTCGGCCTATACAACCCAAAAGAAATGCGGAACTCTACTACTAAATGCCAAAACCCGAAAACTCACGGAAACCACAGGCTAATGGAAACATAGTACGCTGCTCTAACTCCAGAATATCTTAACAACTGAGAGAAAGGAATAAACTAGATACTAAAGCTGGAACAAAATAGAGACTCCTGGTCTGCGGATGCGGCAGATATACCTCGAAGTCTCCGTATAACTCCTCGCCTCAAGGATAGTGTGCCTGAGTAGAGATACCTGGGGTAATCTGCACATGACAAAAAAAACATGCGCAGAAGGGCATGAGTACACCACAGCGGTACTCAATAAGTGCCAAGCCTAACCTCGGTTGGGTAATGACGAGGAAGGTTAGGGCCCTACTAAGATAAAACATAATAAATAATAAGATAACGAAAATAGTTTAAATAAAGTCTACAGCGAGAATCTAAACCAGATAAATAAGGAAGAACAGTAATAGAAAGCAAAGGTAACAATACAAGGAATACTGCTCTCAACAAGGAATAATAGCCGGGGATCTCTTGGTATCCTCATCATATGCACCAGGGATCTCTTGGTATCCCGAGGATCTCTTGGTATCCTCATCATATACACTGGGGATCTCTTGGTATCCCGAAGATCTCTTGGTATCCACAATAAGTAAGCTGAGGATCTCTTGGTATCCCGCACCCTCAATCCAGAATATATCAAGTACAGGGGGATCTCCCGGAAAGCTGTCCCGTAGTCCCAAATTAAACACACAACAACAACAACTCATAATCTCAGAATAATACTAAAATCAGTACAAGTAATAGAAATTTCTAGCCTAACATGCTTCACATAGTACAAAAGAATACAGTTAAACAATTAAGCAAGTAAGTCAGCTAAACATGCTTCTCTAAGCTAGCACAGGTTTAAACTTACAGTCTAAAATGAACAAGTAACAGGAAATCTCAATTTAAATACTTCAAGTTGAAACAGGTTTCCAACAATTAGCTCAAGTACGCGCTCGTCACCTCACGTATGAGGCATTCAAATATTCAAAGATCATGTCCTAAGGGGAAAGGTCCCCCACACAAGGTTAGACAAGCCACTTACCTCGAATCGGCTCCAAAATCAACTAGAAATCACACCTCTGCCACGAATATCTAACTCCAAATGGCCCAAATCTATTCAATTCAATTACACATTATAAATAACATCGCAAACAACTGGTTCTACTATGAAATTTAAAGCTAGGGCACGAAAATAGGTAAAATAACTAAAACACCCCTCAAGCCAATGTTTCAGAATCGAATAATTTTCACATTTTCAGAACCCTCATACCCTCACGAGTCTAACCATATAAAATTCTCCCAAATCGGAGGTCGAATGCCCACTCAAAACTCAATAGTTTAGCCAATGAAGTTTTACTCAAATTATCCAATTTTTGATCCTTAAATTCGAATTTTAATGATGGATTTAACTACAAAATGATGAAATATAACTAGAAGGGATCAAAGAAACGTTACCCAATAATCTCCTCTTCAAAATCCTCTCAAAATCGCCATCTCTCGAGCTCAAATTTGATATTTCCAACTTTTGAAACTTAACCCTCGAATTTACTATTTCTGTTCAGGCATTTCCGCTTCTGCGGACAAGGGACCGCTTCTGCGGACTACGAGCCGCTTCTGCGGCTTCCACTTATGCTCCCAGCTTTCGCATCTGCGGTTCCCCACCCGCAGGTGCGGTACCGCTTCTGCGGTAAAAATTCCGCATCTGTGGATCCTATTACTCCTGCTCAATTCCGCATCTGCGGCTGACTAGCCGCTTCTGCGGCTCCGCACCTGCGGAACCCAAACCGCAGGTGCGGTTATGACAGTAGACAGAACCTTCAGCAATTTATTCCACTTCCAAACATTCCGTCAACCACCCGAAATCATCCCGAGGTCCCCGGGACCTCAACCAAAGGCACTAATACCCCCTAATACCTCATTCAAACTTGTACCAACCTTTAAAACAACTAAAACAACACCAGAAACCCGATTTAATCAACGATTCAAGCCTAAGAACTTCAAATATCTTCCAAATATGCTTTCGATCAAAAACCTAACCGAAACATGTCCGAATGACCTAAAATTTTTCACACACATCACAAATGACATGACGGAGCTATTGCAACTTTCAGAATTCCATTCCGACCCTCGGATCAAAAACTCACTATCGGACCGAAAACTTCAGAAGTACAAACTTTGGCATTTCAAGCCTAAATGTGCTACGGACTTCCAAAATATATTCCGAACACGCTCCCAACCCCGAAATCGCTTAACAGAGCTAACGGAACCATCAGATTTCCATTCTGAGGCCGTCTTCACACTGTTCCGATTACGGACTATTTTTTTAACTCTTGAGCTTTCATTTAGGGACTAAGTGTCCTAAAATACTCCGAACCCTAACACCGAACGTCCTGGCAAACCAAAATAGCAGAAATGAACTTAGGGGAAGCAGTTAATGGGGGATCGGAGCATAAATTCCAAAAACGACCGACCGTGTCGTTACAAATGGTAATAGTATTTAAGAATGTTTAGAGCAGTAGTTATCAATTGTGCAGAAATAGTAGTTACAAATTGTGCGTAAATCGCAGTGGCGAAGCTTATCTGGAGTGCACCTCAATCTCGTAACAACGTTTGTCTTCGCAATCATAGTGTCCCCACACCTATAAAATTAGATTAGCCAAGTATGTCAGTATCATTACCTTGCAGAGGCATAAAGCATATATCTATTTTTGGTTGTATGTTATTCTTATATTTGAGTACAACAACAAAACTGAAGCTACTTTCAGACTTTCTAATTAAATTCAACAGTTAAAATGTTGAGTCGACAACAGTAGTTGCTGATTCAAGGGGAATGAAACATCATTTTTTCCCCAGTAGAATTAGAGTTGGCAAATATAAATATATTAGTTACTCATGATATTAAAATTGTATCGTTGAAATTTTTTGGAATAGAGTAGGAAAATAAGATTACAGTACAATTGGGCGAACACACAGAAAATTGAAAAATAAATGAAACTGATGAAAAAGGAATTACAAAAAAAAAATGCAGTGAGGAGAAAAGAGAGCACTCAGCACATTGGCACTTCGCATAAAAGAAAATACTCAATTCACACACAACATAGAGAACAAATAATTAACTGGTAGCATACAGAAGCACGAACCCAAGTTTCAAGGTTCCATTTTATTCTCAAAAAGCACACAAAGATAAAAGCTTTTTTTTTTTGCAATTTAAATCCTGAAATTATAACACATAAGCGCTTAATATACACATTTATTTCTTCCGATAGTCCTTCGTTAGGTATTCATTAGGCCAATAATAATGGTAATAGTATTTAAAAATATTTAGAGCAGTAGTTACCAAATGTGCAAAAATAGTAGTAATGAATTATTTCTATCAGTTCAAGAGAGAGAAGGCAACCCCCGACAGTTTCAAACAACGTGAATGATATCATTTATCAATTACTAATATATTTGACGCCAATTATGCTCTTTCAAGTTTCAATAGAATTAGAGTATTCAAATATATCAGTTGATTAGATTAGAATTGCTGGTAAAGAATAAGTTTGAGAGAATTATATACCACATTGTTGATTTCGCGTGCCATTTATAGCATTTTTTTAAACAGGTCATGGGTGTAAAAATAAGAAGGAAGAGAGAGGTGTTAAAGAGATGGGGGAGTACAGAGTCTCTAGAATCCCATGTTCTAGAAATGCCTGAGAAATTCATGACAAAAGAAATTATTTCATAAGTCGAGTAAGAGATTACTTGATTTTTTTGGTTAAAAAAGATGGCCCTTACATTCATCACACAGGAATTGTATGTGTCTATCCAGAAAGCTAGCTTCTGCTGATGGCTCAAACATTCTAATTTCACTGATGATAGCTTGCCGAGGAGTATCCTTATGTTTAAAATGGAAGAAGGCATAGTAAGGATATTCAAATCTATGGACTCACTCATAATTACTAGAAAATGAAAGATAGGCAGGAAACTTACTTAAGACTGTGAATCAGAAACGAAACATTCGTTTTCTGGTTCAGATTAACAGAGATACAATCTATGTTTAGTATATATCTGTATCCGCCAAATATCTTGCTTCCTAAGTTCTGAACAGATGCAGTGCGGATCCTGTAACTCTCTTTCCATTGCTTTAACTGAAAAATTTTGCACCTAAAGAGGAAAAAGATTCTAGATTTGCTATCTTCCCTTTAGATGTACTCAACCTTAATAAGATGCTGGACAAGCACTTTAATATGTCTTCAGAGATTTTGTTTGTTGTGGTTTCAGCTTCCAATTCCCCTCGTCTGAAGAAGCTTAACAACTCTCTTGTGCCTCTGGTACAACTCTGCATTGAACATCTGCTATTTTACTTACTGATTCAGGTTTGACTGGAGGCCTTTTTGACAAGGTCTTAATCGTGTTGACTTGCTTTTGTGGAGATGGCTTATATTTAGTAGAAGTATCAGACGAGTGATTCTCTTTTCCTATTTTATCTTCCAATGAGTCATTTCAATTCTTAATAGCAGCTTGTCTATTATTTGATGTGTTATCAGAGCAAAACCTCGAGCTATCAAAGACTGATTCTTTTAAATACAACTTTCTCCTAGAACACTCCTATCTAGAGAAGGAGAAGGTGGGGACATGCATGACCCAAGGTTGACTTCGCTCAAGGATAATGATCTTGAATGCCTTTGTTTAGGACCTTTACCCGGCAACTGAGGGCACGAATCAGGCAAACCGTTATCGTCCGTATTTCTCCTTGAGCATGTGGAAACTGCTTCTTGACAGAGGCCTTGTCTATTACTAATGTTAGATAATGAATATAGACATAATCTGAATGTAGACATAATCTTATGTAATATACATATCTAGCATCATTATAGTGATTCAGAACAGATTTATAGGATTTCCTTTTTGATTCTTTCCATAGTTAAGGCTCTATGTACTTGTATATATACTTGTTATTTCTTGAATACAACACAAGATAGATTTATCTATTCTGTCTATATTTTACATGGTATCAGAGCAGGTCTACTGCTCACCGGAGTTGAGCAAGGCTGTGTTCTGGGTCGGACCCAGGCCTAAACGGGCCAAACGGGCTCGGGCTTAGGCGGGCCTGTCTTTTGCGGTCCCGGGCTTCACGGTCCCAATGGGTGGAACCAGCCCACGACGGTCCTAAGCCCACATTGTCCCGGGCTAAATGGGTCGGGGCCCACGGGCCTAAACGGGCCTAAACGGGCCTAACGGGCTATTTGGTTCTGGGCTATGTTTTTTTAATTTTTTTTTATCTAAGGCAATTTATTGTAAACTATATATGTATATACTATTATAAATTGCTTATACATAGCTATATAAATATATATAGTATATATAATATGTATAGTATGTATAATATGTATATATTAAAGTTTGCATTTAAAAAGTAAATTAACAAAAAAATAGTAAAACTAAATTTTCATGCATA
>MU764660.1:4230-24184 GCA_026770625.1 Nicotiana glauca | reverse complement strand
ATAAACCATAACCATTCCTCAGGTCACCCATACATGAAGCCACTTCCTTGTTGACTAATACCACAATAGATTTCCCAACCCAACCTCGATATAAACCCTCTAACCGGCTGAAATCATATCTGTTCGCATTCGTTAATGACTCCAACGATCACCTCGAATTCAACACACCACCCTGGTGATACGACACCTAAATACAGGCCTAAGCCATAACTTGCATAATGCACGCACCATTAAGGAACGGTCTGGACATACTCAAATCATGACAAATAACTCAAACGAAAGAGCTATACCCCAAGCTCAACAGTACCGTTACAACACAAAGCTGGGACCCCGTCCCACATTATAGAAATAGAATGCCTGAATCTACCTTGAAAGGTCATAACTCCACCTGGCCTCGCTACAATGCGCGATCCTATCCAAATATTGTTACACATGAATCACCTCAAGTCGCTGTGCTCAAAATCAACAGCCATGGACAATTGATATCTGGAACCCAAACAAATCATTATACCCATGGTGAAGCAAGTAATATACACCATACGATCCTGAAAGGACACAACCGATGCGCTATTTGTCGAGCAACACCCAATACGGACTTTCCATAGAAACCAGGAAGCAAGGCATACAAAGTAACATATGGAAAACTATTCTCAACATCACACTATTGCGGCGTGCAACCCGATCCAGATAACATACCCATGGCGGCGTGCCACCCGATCCACACAAATATCTCACATAGGGAGATGCACATCGAGCCAAATTTGCTCATTAAAGCAAAATACTGAGTATCGGTCGTAAGCATACTGAGTGCATAATGATATCTACATATAGCGTTGTAAGCTACAAAACTCAAACACAATCCGAATCATAACGCCTCACAGCACAGAAAAGGCAACTCATAGATCTCCCCATATCACTAGCAGGTTCAATAATGATCGAATCAACCTATCCTTCATCAATAAAATTCGGGGCCAACCAAGCCAACTCAAGTTAAACACATATCCAATCAGCTTACCAACAAACTCATTACCAAGAAGCTTGAAGCTGCTCTTTCCACTGTTATAACTCCTGCCAGAGCCGTACGATACGGTTCCCGACACCAAATCAATACCGAAATCCACAATCTCGCCCAGCGACATGCCCGGCCACAAAGAACGCGTCCGAAAAAAAAATCCCTCAATATCGGAACTGAATCAATAGTAGAAACCTCTATACTGACATCTGTCACAAAGGCCCAATTAAGGAAAGTAATCCTTCCCAGCCGTCCGCTGATCCTTGGAATACAAACCACTCTACTATAACATAATCTGATGCACCTTGCCACGCAACGTGTGGTATTTTCTGACATAGCCCATAGCACAATAGTCTAGAATAACCCAACACTGAGACACCCAGTCTACACCCCAATATCGTATCCAAAATCTAATATACAAAGCAAAGAAAGATCCACTCGGGCCTCCAAATCCCAATAGCCGCTAAACGGTGCTGAATACACATGATCCACAACCACGACATAGACTGTATCTGAGAACACTCAGTCTCCAACTCCATATAGCACATGAATCACTTTACCTGATCCTACATTCTGTCGTACGAATACATATTACATCTCAAGTACCCAATCATTCCATGAAAGATATTCTTAAAATTTCCCAGTGCCATCAAACCACTCAGTCATCAGCAGTCGATCAAACAAGAAAACGCCGCAATACTACCGAAGTATCATCAGTTTACATCACCTTCCCCTTTTTCCGAGACCTTGACTCTCGTCAAATCACTTCCGATTAGCAGTACGTTTTCCTTGATTACCTGAGGCTACCCGTTGCCTAAGAATTTTATGAACTTCTTTTCAGAACTGAACTGTAACTCATTTAGCCAAGACCTTCCGTCAATCCCATCTAGAAGAAGAATCATTATACATTTCATGCTTCGCATAACCATAGAAAATACACATCTCCAAACCACGGTAAAACTCAATAAGATCTTTCTCCCAATTCCATCTATCAAATTTCCTTTCTGATTCATCATCAACTTGATATTTCCCCGTCGCTGTAGCATCACAATGACTCAATCCCGGCCTACCACATGAGACTCGAACTTAAGACCATACTGTCTAAGATCCCTAGGACACTAAATACACTCTCAGCTGTTCACAGAAATACCACCTTCCAAAATACTTCACTTTGAAGAACTTCCTGCGAATCTAAATCCGTCACTATTAACTTCCAGATACCGATAAATAGGATCCCATAATCGACATAAAATACCATAAGCCTCAACATTCCCCGGTGAATACACAGTCTCTGACCCCATACACAACCTTGAGACACCTGATTGATACATGCAAAATCTTAAACATATTAGAGTCATTCTCGAAAGTCATTCACTCTTACTCAAACTGCAAATTACCTGACTGAACGAACAGAACCACTCGTGCCTTATTAGCACTCTGACACCCGGGATAAGATCTCATTCCAGTACAAACAACCATCTTCCTTCTCTATACACTAAGCATTCTTTATCAACAACAGCTCAAGACATCCTATTATTTTCTCACATCTACGAAGCACCATATAACCTTTGTCCAAATTTTGGTTTTACTATAGCCATAGCCGGCTCACCTGCATGCTCCAACTAAAGCCAACATAGCACATGCCCGTGCAATTAGCGAATCAACAACAACCTCCCCAACTTGGCTCAAAGCCATATGTCAGGGCACACTCAACAAATCATAACACTTTTACTCTAATGATACCACTATGCCATAGTGAGATTAAACTCAATTCATCTACAAGTTTGTGAAAACACAGATCATCTAGTACTGAAATCCTCGGCAAACCTCACATTCATTCCCACATCAGTTGAGTCCACCCTCTAGAGCGACCCAAATTTATCAAATTTCAACACGTACCCTTCAATTACACATGAGATCTTCTAACAATATACATAAGAATCGTACCACTTAAGAACACTCCGTAGGAGATAACCCACCTGCTTCGCCTCAGTTTAGTATTTCAGCACACCTTCCACCATTATGCACATAACACAGCCATTTAGTCTTCTTGAGTCTTAACTCATACTGCCACACGTAATGTACTTCACTTCCCAACTAGGAGAGACAAAAATATTTTCCACGCACCCATAACTCAGGGCTACGCATCAAATCACAACAAAAATCGAACACTTAAGAGTTCATCTATCATTCAGCAGCCTTCTTTGTCACTACCAAATCATATAGATACATCTCGCAGTACTAACATACACATCACATGAATACCAAACCGACATTCCGGCTAATAGGGACAATACCAAACATATAAGTTCAAAACACTTGCTCACACAATCGGCACCTCGGTGCTCGAGCCATAGGCAAAGATCCGGCCTCAAGTCCTCCAGATTAGTCCAACATCAAACTCACGGAGATAACATCTCGCCCCTTGATCGGGGAATTACCAGCCATCAAGGCACATACAATACTGAGCGCTCATGTGCGCATACAGATGTGAGGAAGGAACTTCAAGAGTTATATCCCAATCTGAATCAACTACGCACGATAAGAATTCCAAGAAAGTGAAGTTTCCTAAAGGTTATGCATCCTCTCGAGGATAAATACAGACGTCTCCGTACCGATCCGTGAGACTCTACTAAACCTGCTCATGACTCGTGAGACCTAGTAACCTAGGATCTGACACCAACTTGTCACGACCCAAATCCCAAACCTGGTCGTGATGGCGCCTCTCGTGGAGACAAGGCCAGCTAGTCAACCCAATTCATCCTTTAAAAATAATTATTTAACGCAATTATAGTGCAACATGGTTTAATAATACCAAATAGTGGAAATATAGATAAATATATGCAGAAATCCAACCCAACACAGCTCTAACCGGGGTGTCACAAGTCACGAGCATCTAAAGAAGATAGAACACCATTATATGGCTAATAATATATACAAAATAAAATTTGGAGTTCAAAAGATGAAGTTCGGTGCCGCGAACGCTGGCGGTCACCTTGCTCAGCTTCAATAATAATGCCTTCAATCCGCTAATAACCCGCTACCGGGGGAACAATACCTGCAACTGCATGCGAGGTGCAGGGAGTAAAGTGAGTACTCCAACTCAGTGAGTAATAAAAGTAAATAATAGCTGAAAGCAAGAAATCACATAAGGCACTCCATCATGCTATATAGAACAGTACAACCCTTTTTGAGAAGAACAGTAAAACCGTGAAATCCTTCGGAAAACATCTGGGCTCAGTTAAAACCTCTTTTGAAAATATTCCTTTTCAATAGTTTAAGAAAATGAACGTGACACAAATAATGCAGTCAGCACGTAAGTCAGCCCCTCGAGCACAGCACTCCATCAACAAATAACACCGGGGTATCTGGTAAACAGTGCAAGAAGTAGCATGGATGCCAATGAAATGAGTGTTCTATATGCCATGACAACCAGTACAAACAGGAACACATGCATGAGTACAATGCAATGCATATGATGGTACATTCCAGTACCCACTGCGGTGTGCAGCCCGAGCCACCCATATTCATTTATCGTCAACGGCGCTCACTAGGGGTGTGTACAGACTCCGGAGGGGCTCCTACAGCCCAAGCGCAATATCAAGCCATCTCGTGGCATCAATCAAATCCTGATCATTCATTGTTACCTGGCCCATTTACATCATATAGTGCCATTGTCACCATTGTTTCAAGTTCCTGCTGCGGCGCGCAGCGCGAGCCACCCATAATGTTTCAAGTCACATCACACAGTGCCATTGTTACCACTATTTTAAGTCAGTGTTGCGGCGTGCAGCCCGAGCCACCCATAATCAGTCCAGAAATCAGCATAAGCCCCTTAGGCATCTGTAAAATAGTAGTTCTCAGCCCGAAGTATCATTTAAAATATCATTTGAGGTTTCAAAACTTAGAAGTATGGCTGAATTTTCAAAACAATATTTAAAACCTTGGACTGAAACCAAATGATATGCAAGATATGCTAGAACAGTAATATCAATCCCAGAAGGATTCACATAGTTGGCACGAAGCCCAAACATGGCAATCAACCTAAATTATGATGATAACAAGTAGTTTCAGTCAAATACGCGATAAAAATCAACAACCGGGATGGACCAAGTCACAATCCCCAACGGTGCTCTACCCCACACTCATATCCGGCGTGCAAGTCACCTCAATACAGCACTATGATGTGCAAATCCGGGGTTTCAAACCCTCAGGATATCATTTACATGTATTACTCACCTCGAAGCGGTGAAATCTCTAGCTCGCGATGCCTTTGCCTCGCAAATCGACCTCCCCGCGCGTCGAATCTGCTCAAAACCATAATGAATACATTACAATAGGCTAAGGGGACATAACCCAATCAAAAAGACTAGAAAAACATCGAAATTCACGAAATTTGCAAAACCCGAGCCCCGAGCCCACGTCTCGAAAAATTATAAAATTAACATCACCGGCTTCCTTATCTCGCCACGAGTCTAACCATGTAAAAAATCATTCAATTCCCATATAATTTCGACCCTCAAATTCTTGATTCTATCTAAGAGGGTTTTCTACCCTTTTCCATCAAAACTTCTCTGATGAAAAGCTAAAACTCGTAATAGATTCAAGTTATACAACCAAAATTTAGTTAAGAACACTTACCCCGTTGTTCTCTATGAAAATCGGACCAAAAATCGCCTTAACCGAGCTCCAAATCATCAAAAATGGGAAATGGGAACGAAGTCCCATTTCCAGAACTTAACCTTTCTGTCCAGGCCTATTTCCGCTTTTGCAGAAAATAACCCGCTTCTGTGGTCTCTTAATTTGACCAACCTACCGCTTCTGCGTTCGACCTATCGCAGAAGCGATTTCACCTCTGCGGAATAAAATCCGCTTCTGCGGTTCCTGGACAAACGTCCACTTTCCGCTTCTGCGGCTGCCAAGCCGCATTTACGGCTCCGCTTCTGCGACTGCTCATACGTTTAGTGGAACCGCTTCTGCAGTCCATTTCCGCAGAAGCGAAAATATCAAATACCAGATCCTTCAGCAGTCCTTAAACTCCAAATTTCATCCTGTTAGCCATCCGAAATCACCCCGAGGGCCCCGGGACCTCAACCAAAAATACCAATACATCCTATAACGTTATTCAAACTTGTTCCAATTATCAAAACACATCAAACAACGCTAAAACCATTAAATCACATCGGATTCAAGCCTAAGTTTCTTAATAACTTTTGAAATACACTTTCGATCAAAAACCCGACCAAACCACGTCTGAATGACCCGAAATTTTCACACACATCCCAAATCACCTAACGGAGCTACTGCAACTCTCGGAATTTCATTCTGACTCTCGGATCAAAATCTCACCTATCAACCGGAAATCGCCAAAATACTAACTTCTCCAATTCAAGCCTAGTTCTATACCGGACCTCCAAAACCATTTCCGATCACACTCCTAAGTCAGAAATCATCCCCCGAAGCTAACCGAATTATCGAAATTCACATCCGAGACATCTAACTCATAATTCAACATCCGGTTGACTTTTCCAACTTAAGCCTTCTTAAAAGAGACTAAGTGTCTCATTTCTTATCAAAACCAATCCAAATCAACTTGATTTCACAAGATACGGAAAATGAAGCATAAAGAAGCTGAAAATGGGGAAAACGGGGCGGTAACTCATGAGACGACGGGTCGGGTCGGGTCGTCACATCCTCCCCAACTTAAACAAACGCCCGTCCTCGAGCGTACCCATAGTTGTCCTAGAATCCAACCAAAAGCTGAATGACCTTATCAAACATAAACCCGGGGATGATCGCACATCACCCTATCTCGCATAGGTCCGATAACATAACATAGCCAAAAATTTCACAATCCATCTAGTCCATAAACCATAGAACCACATTGCACTTTTCAAAATCATACACAAGATCAAAACCTCACATCTATACTCAAAATAAACCCGAAACAATTGTAATAACCCATACTTGCAACCTCAATGAAATCATACGATATACCACGTAATCCAAGCACTCGAAACGATAATTTCTATTCACAGTAGCTACCCACAACAACCAAATACCGATAGAAAACCTCTTATCTAGCTAAAGTCTTATTCCATCACTTTCATATACTGCCAACGATAAATAAAACACGCGATAAACCATAACCATTCCTCAGGTCACCCATACATGAAGCCACTTCCTTGTTGACTAATACCGCAATAGATTTCCCGACCCAACCTCGATATAAACCCTCTAACCGGCTGAAATCACATATGTTCGCATTCATTAATGACTCCAATGATCACCTCGAATTCAACACACCACCCTGGTGATACGACACCTCAATACATGCCTAAGCCACAACTTGCATAATGCACACACCATTAAGGAATGGTCTGGACATACTCAAATCATGACAAATGAATCAAATGAAAGAGCTGTACCCCAAGCTCAACAATACCATTAAAACACAAAGCTGGGACCCCGTCTCACATCATAGAAATAGAATAATTGAATCTACCTCGAAAGGTCATAACTCCACGTGGCCTCGCTACAATGCGCGATCCTATCCAAACATTGTTACACGTGAAGCACCTCAAGTCGCTGTGCTCAAAATCAATAGCCACGGACAATTGATATCTGGAACCCAAACAAATCATTATACCCATGGTGAAGCAAGTAATATACACCATACGATCCTGAAAGGACACAACCGATGCGCCATTCTCCGAGCAACACCCAATACGGACTTTTCTTAGAAACCAGGAAGCAAGGTATACAAAGTAACATATGGAAAACTATTCTCAACATCACATTGTTGCGGCGTGCAACCGATCCAGATAACATACCCGTGGCGGCGTGCCACCCGATCCACACATATATCTCACATAAGGAGATGCACATCGAGCCAAATTTGCTCATTATAACAAAATACCGAGTATCGGTCGTAAGCATACTGAGTGCATAATGATATCTACATATAGCGTTGTAAGCTACAAAACTCAAATACAATCCGAAAATCATAACGCCTCACAGCATAGAAAAGGCAACTCATAGATCTCCCCAGATCACTAGCAGGTTCAATAACGATCGAATCAACCTATCCTTCATCAATACAATTCGGGGCCAACCAAGCCAACTCAAGCTAAACACGTATCCAATCAGCTTACCAACAAACTCATTACCAAAAAGCCTGAAGCTGCTCTTTCTACTGATATAACTCCTGCTGAAGTCGTAGGATATGGTGCCCGACACCAAATCAATACCAAAATCTACAATCTCGCCCGGCGACATGCCCGGCCACAAGGAACACATTCGGAAAAAAATCCCTCAATACTGGAACTGAATCAATGGTAGAAACCTCTATATTGACATCCGTCACAAAGGCCATTTTAAGGAAAGTAATCCCTCCCAGCCATCCACTGATCCTTGGAATACAAACCACTCTGCTATAACATAATTCGATGCACTCGCCACGCAACCTGTGGTATTTTCTGACATTGCCCATAGCACAATAGTCTAGAATAACCCAACACTGAGACACCCAGTCTACACCCCAATATCGTATCCAAAAGCTAATATACCAAGTTAAGAAAGATCCACTCACGCCTCCAAATTCCAATAGCCGCTAAACGGTGCTGAATACACACAATCCACAACCACGACATAGACTGTATCTGAGAACTCTCAGTCTCCAACTCCATATAGCACACGAATCACTTTACCTGATCCCACATTCCGCCGTACGAATACATATTACATCTCAAGTACCCAGTCATTCCATGAAAGATATTCTTAAAATTTCCCTGTGCCATCAAACCACTCAGTCATCAGCAGTCGATCTAACAAGAAAATGCTGCAATACTACTGAAGTACCATTATTTTACATCACCTTCCCCTTTTTCTGAGACCTTAACTCTCGTCAAATCACTTCCGATTAGCAGTACCTTTTCCTTGATTACCTGAGGCTACCCGTTGCCTAAGAATTTTATGAACTTCTTTTCAGAACTGAACTGTAACTCATTTAGCCAAGACCTTCCGTCAATCCTATCTAGAAGAAGAATCATTATACATTTCATGCTTCGCATACCTATAGAAAATACACATCTCCAAACCACGGTAAAACTCAATAAGAACTTTCTCCTAATTCCATCTATCAAATTTCCTTTCTGATTCATCATCAACTTGATATTTCCCCCTCGCTGTAGCATCACAATGCCTCAATCCCGGCCTACCACACTAGACTCGAACATAAGACCACACTGTCTAAGATCCATAGGCCACTAAACACTCTCTCAGCTGTTCATAGAAATACCATCTTCCAGAATAATTCACTTTGAAGAACTTCATGCGAATCTAAATTCGTCACCATTAACTTCCAGATACCGATACATAGGATCCCATAATTGACACAAAATACCACAAGCCTCGACATTCCCCGATGAATACACAGTCTTTGACCCCGTACACAACCTTGAGACACCTGATTGATACATGCAAAATCTTAAACACATTAGATTCATTCTCGAAAGTCATTCACTCTTAATCAAACTGCAAATTACCTAACTTAAAGAACAGAACCACTCATGCCTTATTAGCACTCTGACACCGCAAGATAAGATCTCATTCCAGTACAAATAACCATCTTCCTTCTCTATACACTGAGCATTCTTTATCAACAATAGCTCAAGACATCCTATTATTTTCTCACATCTACGAGGCACCATATAACCTTTGTCCAAATTTTTCTTTTACTCTAGCCATAGCCGGCTCACTCGCACGCTCCAACTGATGCCAACATAGCACATGCCCGTGCAATCAGCTAATCAACAGCAACCTCCCCAACTTGGCTCGAAGCCATATGTCAGGGCACACTCAACAACTCATAACACTTTTACTCTAATGATACCACTATGCCATAGTGAGATTAAACTCAATTCATCTACAAGTTTGTGAAAACACAGATCATCTAGTACTGAAATCCTCGGCAAACCTCGCATCCATCCCCCCATCAGTTGAGTCCACCCTCTAGAGGGACCCGAATTTATCAAATTTCAACACGTACCCTTCAATTACACATGATATCTTCTAACAATATACATAAGAATCGTACCACTTAAGAACACTCCGTAGGAGAAAACCCACCTGCTTCGCCTCAGTTTAGTATTTCAGCACACCTTCCACCATCATGCACATAACACAGCCATTTAGTCTTCTTGAGTCTTAACTCATACCGCCACACGTAATGTACTTCACTTCCCAACTAGGAGACACGAAAATATTCTCCACGCGCCCATAACTCAGGGCTACGCATCAAATCACAAAATAAATCGAACACTTAATAGTTCATCTATCATTCAGCAGCCTTCTTCGTCACTACCAAATCATATAGATACATATCGCTGTACTAATATACACATCACATGAATACCAAACTGCCATTCCGGCTAATAGGGACAATACCAAACATATAAGTTCAAAACACTTGCTCACACAATCGGCACCTCGGTGCTCGAGCCATAGGCAAAGATCCGGCCTCAAGTCCTCCAGATTAGTCCAACATCAAACTCACGGAGATAACATCTCGCCCCTTGATCGGGGAATCACCAGCCATCAAGGCACATACAATATTTAGCGCTCATGTGCGCATACAGACGTGAGGAAGGAACTTTAAGAGTTATATCCCAAGCTGAATCAAGTACGCACGATAAGAATTCCAATAAAGTGAAGTTTTCTAAAGGTTATGAAGCCTCTCGAGGATAAATACAGACGTCTCCGTACCAATCCGCGAGACTCTACTAAACCTGCTCATGACTTGTGAGACCTGGTAACCTAGGCTCTGACACCAACTTGTCACGACCTAAATCCCAAACCTGGTCGTGACGACTCCTCTCTTTGGAGACAAGGCCAGCCAGTCAACCTAATTCATCCTTTAAAAATAATTATTTAACGTAATTATAGTGCAACTTGGTTTAATAATACCAAAGAGCGGAAATATAGATAAATATATGCAGAAATCCAACCCAACACAGCCCTAACCGGGGTGTCACAAGTCAAGAGCATCTAAAGAAGACTGAACACCATTATATGGCTAATAATATATACAAAATGAAATCTAGAGTTCAAAAGATGAAGTCCGGTGCCGCGAACGCTGGCGGTCACCTTGCTCAGCTTCAATAATAATGCCTTCAATCCGTTAATAACCCGCTACCGGGGGAACAATACCTGCAACTGCACGCGAGGTGTAGGGAGTAAAGTGAGTACTCCAACTCAGTGTGTAATAAAAGTAAATAATAGCTAAAAGAAAGAAATCACGTAAGGCACTCCATCATGCTATATAGAACGGTACAACCCTTTTTGAGAAGAACAGTAAAACTGTGAAATCCTTTGGAAAACATCTAGGCTCAGTTAAAACCTCTTTTGAAAATATTCCTTTTCAATAGTTTCAGCAAATGAATGCGACACAAATAGTGCAGTCAGCACATAAGTCAGCCCCTCGAGCACAGCACTCCATCAATAAATAACACCGGGGTATCCGGTAAATAGTGCAAGAAGTAGCATGGATGCCAATGAAATGAGTGTGCTTTATGTCATGACAACCAGTACAAATAGGAACAAACGCATGAGTGCAATGCAATGCATATGATGGTACATTCCAGTACCCATTGCGGCGTGCAGCCCGAGCCACCCATATTCATTTATCATTGACGGCGCTCACTAGGGGTGTGTACAGACTCCGGAGGGGCTCCTACAGCCCAAGTACAATATCAAGCCATCTCGTGGCATCAGTCAAATCCTGATCAGTCATTGTTACCTGACCCATTTAAATCATATAGTGCCATTGTCACCATTGTTTCAAGTTCCTGCTGCGGCGCGCAGCCTGAGCAACCCATAATGTTTCAAGTCACGTCACACAGTGCTATTGTTACCACTGTTTTAAGTCACTGCTACGGCGCGGAGCCCAAGCCACCCATAATCAGTCCAGAAATCAACATAAGCCCCTTGGGCATCTGTAAAATAGTAGTTCTCAGCCCGAAATATCATTTAAAATATCATTTGAGGTTTCAAAACTTAGAAGTATGGATGAGTTTGCAAAACAGTATTTAAAACCTCGGACTAAAACCAAATGATATGCAAGATATGCTAGAACAGTAATATCAATCCCCGAAGGATTCACATAGTTGGCACGAAGCCCAAACATGGCAATCAACCTAAATTATGATGATAACAAGTAGTTTTAGTCAAATACGCGATAAAAATTAACAACCGGGACGGACCAAGTCACAATCCCCAACAGTGCTCTACCCCACGCTCATATCCGGCGTGCAAGTCACCTCAATACAACACTATGATGTGCAAATCCGGGGTTTCAAACCCTCGGGATATCATTTACAAGTATTACTCACCTCGAACTGGTGAAATCTCTAGCTCACGATGCCTTTTCCTCGCAAATAGACCTCCTCGCACGTCGAATCTGCTCAAAACCATAACGAATACATTACAATAGGCTAAGGGGACATAACCCAATCGAAAAGTCTCGAAAAATATCGAAATTTGCAAAACCCGAGCCCCCGGGCCCACGTCTCAAAAAATTATAAAATTAACATCACCGGCTTTCTTACCTCGCCACGAGTCTAACCATGTAAAAAATCATTCAATTCCCATCTCATTTCGATCCTCAAATCCTTGATTCTATCCAAGAGGGTTTTCTACCCTTTTCCAACAAAAATTCTCTGATTAAATGCTAAAAGTCGTAATAGATTCAAGTTATACAACCAAAATTTAGTTAAGAACACTTACCCCGTTGTTCTATATGAAAATCGGACCAAAAATCGCCTTAACCGAGCTCCAAATCGTCAAAAATGGGAAATGGGAACGAAGTCCCATTTCCAGAACTTAACCTTTCTGTCTAGGCCTATTTTCGCTTTTGCGGTCCAGGGACCGCTTCTGCGGTCCCGCTTTTGCGAAAAATAAACCTCTTCTGCGGTCTCTTAATTTGCCCGACCAACCGCTTCTGCGCCACCTATCGCAGAAGCGATTTCGCCTCTGCGGAATAAAATCCGCTTATGCGGTTCTTAGCCAAACGTCCACATTTCGCTATTGCGGCTGCCAAGCCGCATTTGCGGCTCCGCTTCTGCGGCTCCTCATATGCTTCTGTGGAACCGCTTCTACGGTCCATTTCCACAGAAGCGAAAATATCAGATACCAGATCCTTCAGCAGTCCTTAAACTCCAAATTTCATCCTGTTAGCCATTCGAAATCAACTCGAGGCCCTCGGGACCTCAATCAAAAATACCAATACATCCTATAATATTATTCAAACTTGTTCCAGTTATTAAAACACATCAAACAATGCTAAAACCATTAAATCACATCGGATTCAAGCCTAAGTTTCTTAAATACTTTCGAAATACACTTTTGATCAAAAACCCGACCAAACCACATCCGAATGACCCAGAATTTTGCACACACATACCAAATCTACTGAAACTCTCAGAATTTCATTCTGACTCCCGGATCAAAATCTCACCTATCAACCGAAAATTGCCAAAATACTAACTTCGCCAATTCTAGCCTAATTCTATACCGGACCTCCAAAACATCTTCCGATCACACTCCTAAATCAAAAATCATCCCCCAAAGCTAACCAAATTATCGGAATTCACATCCGAGCCCTCTAACTCATAAGTCAACATCCGGTTGACTTTCCAACTTAAGCCTTCTTAAAAGAGACTAAGTGTCTCATTTCTTATCAAAACCATTCCAAATCAACTTGATTACATAAGATACGGAAAATGAAGCATAAAGAAGCTGAAAATGGGGAAAATGGGGCGCTAACTCATGAGACAACGAGTCGGGTCGACACATTCTGCTGATGGATCATGGTTCCATTTGGACTTTGTTTGATCTGTAAGCCTAAGAAGAAATTAAGCTCACCCATCATGCTCTTTTCAAACTCACTCCCCATTAATTTTTCAAAGTCCTTACTTAACTTGTCAGTGGTGGCCCCAAAGATTATGTCATCAACATAAATTTGCACAACAAGGAGATCCTTACCCTTTTCCCTTAAGAATAAGGTACTATCTATTTTACCTCTCTTGTAACCATGCTCCAACAGGAATTTTGACAGTCGTTCATACCATGCTCTTGGGGCCTTCTTGAGTTCATAGAGAGCCTTATCCAGCTTGTACACATGCTTAGGACATTCCTTACTCTCAAACCCTGGAGGTTGTTTCACAAACACTTCTTCTTTTAGGTATCCATTTAGGAAGGAACTTTTGACATCCATCTGATGAAGAGTAAATTCCATATGTGCTGCAAAGGCTATGAGAAGTTTGATTGCCTCTAGTCTTGCAATTGGAAGAAAAGTCTCATCATAGTTTATGTCATCCTCCTGGCTGTAACCTTGGACCACCAATCTTGCCTTGTTCCTTGTAACTGTTCCATCTTTATTAAGTTTATTCCTAAAGACCCATTTTGTACCAATGGCTGATATGTCCTTGGGTCTTGGTACTAGGTGCCAAACTTGACTCCTTTCAAACTGATTAAGCTCATCCTGCATTGCATTCACCCGAACTGCATCCTACAAAGCCTCAACAACATTTTTAGGTTTAATGATAGATAGAAAAGCATCAAAAGCACACAGATTCTTTAATTGTGATCTAGTTTTAACTCCCGATGTTGGATCAGTGAGAATGTTCTCAATGGGATGAGAACTTTAATACTTGTGAGGTTTCACAACCAACTGGCTTCTACTAGATATTTCTGCTATTTGCTGAGGAACATGATCATGGACAGTTTCCTTCAAGGAATTTATTTCAATTCCTCTATGATTTCGTCCCCCTGTCAGGTATCCCTGTATGGAAGAACCTGTTCCATCACATGTTCCTTCTGTTGGTGCCACTTTGACCTGAGTTGATGCTTCAATCAAGTCTTTTACCAATCCAATGGCTTTATCTTCATGTTCCTGTATCTCAGAAAGAATGTTAGTTTCATCAAATACTACATGCACACTTTCTTCTACACACAAAGTTCTTTTATTAAACACTTTATATGCTTTGCTATGTGAAGAATATCCCAAGAATACTCCCTCATCACTTCTGGGATCAAACTTTCCTAGGGAGTCTTTTCCATTATTGTGCACATAGCACTTGCAACCAAATGCCCTAAGATGAGATATGTTTGGTTTTCTCCCTTTAAGTAACTCATAGGGAGTTTTCTCTACCAGAGGTCTGGTCATGCATCCATTTATTATGTAACATGCAGTGTTTACAGCCTCTGCCCAGAAGCTGTGAGACAATTTACTAGAAAGTAGCATGGTTCTAGCCATATCCTCAAGAGTTCTATTATTTCTTTCAACTACTCCATTTTTTTTAGGGGTCCCAAGGGCAGAGAAATTATGATCTATACCATTTTCATCACAGAACTCAGCAAACTTGGAATTTTCAAATTCAGTTCCATGATCAGACCTATTGGAGGCAAGTTGATTTCCTAATTGTTTTTGAGTTTTTCTAACAAATGCAGAAAACATGTCAAATGCTTCATCTTTGGAGATTAGAAATAGAACCTATGTAAATCTAGAATAATCATCAACTAGCACCATTACATATTTCTTTCCACCTCTGCTCATGGTTCTCATTGGACCACATAGATCCATATGGACCAGTTCCAACGACTTGGTTGTACTTACCATTTTCTTGCTTTTGAAGGATGACCTTACATGCTTCCCCCTTTCACGTGCCTCACAAACTTTGTCTTCCTTGAACTTGATATTAGGTAGCCCTATTACCAAGTCTTTAGAGACTAATTTGTTAAGCTGATTTAGACTTGCATGACCAAGTCTTGTGTGCTACAGGAGGGGATCATTAACCAACACACTTAAACAAGTGAGTTCATTTTCTAAAAGAGTGGACAAATATACAATGTAAATATTGTTAACTCTTTTTCCCTACAAAATAATCTTGTCAGTGATAAGTTTAATCACAAAGCATTCGGTGGAGGTAAAAGCCACAAGGTTACCTCTGTCACACAATTGTGACACACTTATTAGGCTATATTCAAGCCATCTATCAGGTAGACATTCTCTATGGAATGAGAATCTATTTTTCCTACCTTTCCAACCCTAATGATCTCACCTTTCTTTCCATTACCAAAGGAGATATTACCTCCTTTTAAGTCCTCAAGTGAAAGGAACTGGTCCTTGTTCCCAGTCATATGTTTTGAGCAGCCACTATCCATATACCATATTTGGCTCCTTCCTTTCACTTGGGCTTGCAAAGAGAAATCAGGGGTTAGTCTTAGGAACCTAAACTAGTTTGGGTCCCTTTCTATAAGAAAAGGGATGAATGAAATTCCTTTTTGCCCATCCGGGCAGCTTATTTTCTTTTTTAACAAAAGCTTTGTTCTTTTGACTGGCCTTTTCTTTTGTATTACATTCATATTTGTAATGGCCAGTCTTACCACAGTGTGTTCAGATTTTATTTTCAGGAAGTGTTAAGTACTTGCTTTTAGCATCCCATTTTGGAGCTTGAGTCCCATAGACAAGTCATCTTTTGTTGCTACTGTGATGCTCTTGTAGCCAGGATAGTGCATCAGAAGCCTTGTTCCACTTGCAAGTTCTGTCTAGTTCATGTTTTACCTTTCCTAGATCTTCCTTTAAGACTTTGATGAATTCATCTTTCATTTTTCCAAAATTTTCTTCTAGAGTGAGATATGTGTGATCAGCTTTCTTCTTTCCTGTTCCTAGTTTCAGTTTTAAGTTTTCAGACCTAAGTTCTAGGATACTGTTGTCAAGTTCAAGAACCTGGTTCTTCAACTCAGCATTTTTGTTATCACTCTCATTTGCCCTAGACTCTAGAATTTTGCATTTTGCCTTTAGTATCACACATTCCCTGGACAAAACTTCCTTCTCATTGTTAATTATTTCAGACTCATCAATGAAGTCTAGTAATAGCTCAGCTAACCTTTCTTTAGACGAGAATTTAATCTTGTCTTTGAGATGAAGAATACTTGCCTCTTGTTCATCATCTGATTCTCCGATGGCCATCAGTGCTTGCTCTTCTTCAGCTTCATCTTCTAAGTCTTCATCTGAGGTTTCTCCCCAAGCAGCAACCATAGCCTTGGTTGAACCTTTGTTTCTTTTTGGTTGAAATTGTTCCTTCTTCTTGTTCCTTCGTACATCTCTTTCTTTATTCCACTCAATTTCCCATTGAGGGCAGTTCTTGATCATGTGATCAGTCTTACACGCTTGTAGCAACCTTCATTAGTCTGTTTCTCAGGAGCTCTTGTCTTGTTGAAGGTTGTACCTCTTGAAAAACCCTTTCCTCTCATCAGGTACTTTTTGAAATCACTAGTGATCATAGCCATCTCATCATCTTCCAGATCTGAACCTTCAGCAATTCTGAGAGCTAAGTTTCTCTCCTTCTTGGGGGTATCCATCTTCATGATTTGCCTTCTCATTCCATAAGCAGCCAGATTTCCAGTCAGTTTATCTAGTCTAAGAGTAGTAATATTCTTGGATTCCTGAATAGCAGTGATTTTGCTTTCCCATGTGACTGGCAGAACCCTTGTCAGAATTTTCTCAACCTTGTCTTCTTCAAGAATAACCCTTCCAAGAGACTTAAGTTCATTTGTCAGTGTAGTGAACCTAGTATACATCTCCTCGATAGTTTATCCTTCCTTCATAGTAAAATTCTCATATTGAGAATACAGCAGTGTTCCTCTTGATCTTTTCACTTGAGGTGTTCCTTCATAGGCCGCTTGCAAAGTGTCCTATATCTCCTTAGCAGTAGTACAGCTTTGGATCCTACTGTACTCATATGGACCTAGTCCACACATAAGCCATTTCTTGGCCTTAGCATTTTTCTCCCACTTCCTCAGGTCTTCAGCAGTACAGTCGGCCCTTGTCTTTGGCACATCAACTCCTTCAGCATTCTTCTTTGTGGTTGCTAGGGGACCATCAGTGACTATGTCCCAGAGTTCATAGTCTTACTCTATGATATGATCTCTCATCCTGTTCTTCCACCACAAATAGTACTGACCATTGAAAAGTAGAGACCTAGCAGTTGATTGCCCTTCCCAGTTCCCAGGTGGTGCACTCATGTTGATCTTCTCCTAAGGTGTTAGCCTCTTCAATGATAACCTGCTCTGATACCAATTGATGTTCTAAATGTCAATACCACACAAGAGGGGGGTGATTAGTGTGGTACCCAATTTTCGCTCTAGAAGAACCTGGTTCTTCTAGGTGTACTTACTACTATTGTTTGCGGAATTAACAGAGCATAAAATAAAGAACACAGAGATTTTTACGTGGAAAACACCTGGCTCAAAAGGTGAAAAAACCACGACCTACTACTCAGTAGGATTTTCCCAAACTTCTACTAAAATTACTAAGCCAAAACAACATTTACAAAATTCTTGTAAACCTAAGGATTAAACTCTAATCCCAGTGTGGGACACAGCCTCAACTGTTGTGACACCTCCAAGTTAGCATATAACTTGAATACTCAAAGTACCTATTACAATTACTTCTACAAAACCTGGAAAGGTACAACTTTAAAATACCTACTACAATTGAACTAGAATAAGAATAAATACAATGGAATTGGTTCTTCTATCTTGTCCAAGTAGCTTCAGGAATGCACACTTGAATCTCACATAAATTGCTTGCAAAATTGCCTCGCTCTTTTGCTCTCAATTTAGTTTACTTTTGCGTTTGTGCAATACCTGTAAAAGAGAACAATCACTGTTATTTAATGAGTTAGTAATCAGAGTTTGATTGAGACTCAATTGCTGATATTCCATCGAAGTTGAGTCCTTGAACAATACAAACTCCAACCCTATCCTTTATCCGGATTGTGTCCTCTTCCCATGAGGATACTTTGTTTCCTCATCCAATATGTAACATTTTCGATAAGTTCAGGAGATATTGCTAGTTTATCCTTGAGACTTATCTCATTCACGTGCATCTCACATGTATAGGTTGATAAACACTGTGTCTCACATGATGGACCTGGTCCATGACTGAGTTCATTTGTCATTCATCAAAACTTCACCTGAACTTGGGCCAACAACAACTTTTTCAACCGTCACTCCCAAACTTAGGCTTTTAGACCATGTTCACACTTTCAAAGCACTTAGGGAAGTGGGATGCAAAAATATAGATCGATAAAAAACAAAAGGTTAAAGTATGTAACATGATTGCCACAGAAAAGGTTAAAGGTTCAAAAGAGGTAGACTAGGGAAAATATGGAAGGGTAAAAAATTTAAGGCAAAAGAACGGTCCAAAGAAGGCCTAACATCATTTTTCAAACCAAGTTAGTCTAGGATTTTGACTTGAAGCATATTCTGGGCAAGTTCTAGACTACAAATTATGCAAAAGACCTCACAACAAACCTAAAGAGACTACTTGGTGAACTTAAGAGACAATATTGAATCTAAAAGTCATAAGAAGAATCAATACTTCAATCTCTTTTTTTCTTCAAAAATCAAGAATTCCTATGTCGCGGTTTAAATCATGATAGTATCAAGCAACCCACAAACAAGCCATGGGGCAAAAATTCAAAACTCAAACCACTTATGATCCTAAATTAACTAAAATTACATCTAAACTACAAGACTAATTCCCTTAAGAAAGTCGTCATGCCATCCATCATAAGAAAAAGTCACCCGGTTCAACATAAAAATATTCCTCAGAAAAGAACCGTAGCGTAAAGAAACCCAAGGATATTTATTGAAAAGTATATTACTACTAAAGAGATAAAAATAATATAAACTACAAACTACTAAAGAAAATAAAATAAAATAACATAACAAAAGCGACTAATACCAAAGGTATAAAACAACATAAACTAAAAACTACTAAAGAAATAAAAATAAAATAAATAAAACCTACTAAAGAAAATAAAAAACAAAAGCAACTAATCCACAACTATATTAATCACAGAACAAGCCAGACAA
>MU764656.1:60692-73586 GCA_026770625.1 Nicotiana glauca | reverse complement strand
TATATATCATCAAAACAACATAAAAATGTGATTATTTAGGGCGTGATTATAGTCAAATTCACCTATTATCACTGCTGCTTTATTCCATAGTTTGAGATTGATTAGGTTTAGTCCCCCAGCACTTTTGGGAGTACACATTTTATCCCATGCTAACAGAGATCTTCTTGTAATGACATTGACTCCTGACCACACATAGCTTCTGCAATATGCTTCAATAGTCTTCAAGACCTTGCTAGGAATCAGAAACGGTTGAGACCAATAAGCCTGGATACCAAATAAGACAGATTGCACTATTTGAATTCTTCCAGCATATGAGAGTTTTTTTGTTGTCCATGAAGAAATTCTTGCCACCATCTTCTCAATAAGTGGTTGCCACTGGGCTATAGACATCTTCTTAGTGGTTAATGGAACCTAGGTACTTAACTGGCAATATACCTCTAGAGTAACCAAATTTCTGCACTATCTCTTCACTTGCCAACTGATTAACACCACCAAAGAAGATTGAACTCTTTTCCTGGTTGGCTTTCAAGCCTGAAGCTGCATAAAAATGGTTAAGGAAATGTTGTAACTGAGTGATTGAGGCCATGTCACCCCTTTCAAAGAGCAACAGATCATCTGCAAAATTCAGATGAGTTATGCCAAGCTTAGCACACCTTGGGTGATATTTGAATTCCCTTTCTTTCTTCAGTCCCTTCAAGACTCTACTCAAGTATTCCATAGCAATTGCAAAGAGGAAATGAGACATGAGGTCCCCTGTCTCAATCCCTTTGCAGCTTGGAATGGCTCAGTAGGTTCCCTATTGATGATAATTGAATAGGTCACAGTCTTCGTACAGGCAAGCACCCATTGCTGAAACTCACTAGGGAATCCCAACTCAATCATTACTTGTTCCAAGAATATCCATTCTACAAAATCATAAGCTTTGGTTAGATCAATCTTGATCATACACCTTGGGGAAGAATTCTTTCTGGTGTATGCCTTCACAAGTTCATGAGATAAGATTATGTTATCTGATATTTTCCTTCCTTGAATGAATCCTGCATGAGCTTCACATACCACACTAGCAATTACTCTCTACAGTCTGTTTGCTAGTATTTTAAATATGATCTTATAGAGGACAATACAACATGCAATAGACCTGAATTCTCTTCCTGTAGTTGGGCTATTCACTTTAGGAACAAGATTAATTGTTGTACAGTTAATACCTTTGTACATTTTTCCAGTGATAAAGAACCTCTGCACTGCTTGCACAATCTCCTACTTCAATATAGGCCATGCTTTCTTGAAAAAACATGAATTATATCAATCAACCCCATGAGCTTTATCCTCTTGTACAACACATAGACCCTTATATACTTCATCTTCTGTCACTTATGCAATCAAACTAAGTTGTTGTTCATGAGTAAGCTTAGGGCCATTCTTCATTATTTCTTTGTTGATTCTGGTAGTGTCTTTGTAGAAGTCCCCATAAGGTTTTTATAGAACCTTATAAACTCTTCTTTAATGCTCACCTGGCTATTAACCTTCCTTCCATCCTCTGTAGTCAGCACCAGTATCTATTTTCTATGGCTCTACTATTTTACGATAGCAGAAAATACTTGGTATTGCTATCCCCCAGTTTAATCCATTTGACCCTTGATTTTTGCTTCAGAATACTCTCTTCAATTAGAGACCACTTCTCTAGTTGTTGGAGAGTTTTGGAGAGTTTGCTTCTCTTGCTCTAGTAGACTGTCACTATATTGGCTTTGCATCTTTTCTTGTACTGTAACAAGGTCACTTCTTGCATCTTCAATTCTCTTTGTTATTCCCTTATATTCATCAACATTTAGTCTCTTGAATAAATGCTTCAGAGCTTTAAGCTTCTTCCATACATTCTCATTATCACCCGCTGCTAATCTTTTGTTCCATATGGACTTTACTATATTTCTAAACTCCTTATGATCTGTCCATACATTAAAGAATCTAAAGGGTGGTTTGATATTAGATCTCATAGACTTGATGTTTAGCAGCATAGGAGAATGATCAGGTATCAATGGCACATCATATTCAGTACATACATGCCCCCAGTTAGACATCCACAAGTCATTACCAAACACCCTATCAATTTTACTTAGTATCCTGTCATCCCCTTGTTATTTATTGGACCAGGTATAGTACTCACCAGGACAGTTCATGCAGGAATATGTTATGAATAGAGTCTGAGAAATCTACCATTTCACTCATTGCTATTGGATTGCCATACATTCTGTCTTGAGTATACATCATAGAATTAAAATCTCCACCAATTATCCAAGGTTTTGCCACTTGTGTTGAAATGTCATTCAGATTACTCCATAAAGCTTTCCTTTGTTCAACTGTGTCGAAACCATACACTAGTGTAAGGCAAGATTCAAATCCATCCCTTCTCCCCCTTACTGTGCAATGAATTAATTGAGCATCTATTTTTTCAACATCATTACAATATACCTTAGGATTCCATGTTAGCCAAATCCTCCCATTAATTGCATTCTGATAATTGTTCTGAAGTGCCCAACCCAGTAAGATGTTTTTGAGTACCCTGTTGGCTCTGTTCTCCTTGACTCTAGTTTCCAAAAAACCAACCAACTTTATTTGCTTATTCTGTACATATATATTTAATTCTTTTTGCTTATATCTCTTATTTATTCCCCTCACATTCCATATCACCCAAGTTATTAAACTCTAATAGGTGGCCCACTATTAGCTGTGGGCAAGCATTGCTGTATCCCCTTTCCACCTGTGTACTCCCCTGTTCTATTCCCTCTCAGTATACTAGTAGCCAAAGCTGGAAACTCCCTGATACAGCTCAGTTCAAGGCTCATTTGAGTGCTTTGTATCACCCTTCCAGGTGTTTGATCTTCAATTCTTGCTAGAGGCTGCTGTGTTTGATCCATAGGCTGTTGTGTTTTATCAATAGGCTGCTTGTCATTTATCTCTTCCACTTGTTTATCTTCTCCTACTATCACAGTATGAAGATCCTTTATCTGCTTCTTAACTCTCCATTCTTGTACCACTTTCTCTGCTTGTTGAGGGCCTTCCTGTGCAGCAAGTGGTGTAACTGGCCTCCTTCTTCTTCTAGGTTGTTCATAGTGGTTTTGCTCATTCTCAACTTTCTTACAAGAGTGACTAGTCTTCAGGCATTCTTCAGAGAATTCTGGTTTCCAATCATAGTCTATTGCTTGTTCAAACTGTCTTCCACCTGGTTCCCATACTGTGATACTTGTTGGCAATGCTCTATTGAGATCATATGAGATCCTATTTTGTTTTGAGTTGCATTCATCTGCATACAATGGTTTGCCAATAACACTTGCAATTCTGCTCAAAGACTACCCTCCCCAGCAACTCATAGGTAGATTAGATAGTTTCACCCACAGTGGAATTTCAGTTAGAAATTCCTTGGTAAAATCAAAATTGACAGTCCATGGCTTCAAAATAAGTGGCTTATTGTTCATTGTGTATGGACCCGAGTATAGTATCTCATTCATATCATTCATTGATTGAAACTTGACAATATAGTATCATTCTTCATGATAGAATACTTCCAGCTCTAAAACTTAATTCCAACTATGTTTTACAAATACATGCATGTAATTATAGCCCGGTGTTTCCCCAATTACATACTCAATTAGATCACATTTCCATTTTCTAACTTCCTTCTCCACATCCTCTTTCTCAAGCTGTACCACTGTCTTACTTTCTATGATTTTAGGTGGTATGTAACTCAATTTCAAACCATTTTCAGAGCTGCAATTACCTGCAAACAATGAAGTCCACGCAACTTTCTCCCCTTTCTCCTCATTTACTAGTGTTAGATCTTGTGTTGATTTGCTCGTACTTGCTAGATCCTTGCTCGTACTCGCTAGATCTGCAATTTTCTCAATTGATTTGTCACTTTGGACACTTAAGATTGGACTAACACTCAGATCCAATCTCTTAGCTGCAGTTTGCTTCATTCCATCACTTGCATGTTGCTTCTGTTGAGTATCTTCCAATGGAACAATAACATTCGCCATAGTAGCTACTGGAGTTTTCTTTAGCTGCAGGTTACCTTCAGCTAGGTTTCCTCCCCCAGCTAAAGGTTGCAACCTTGGTCTTCCTCGAGGTCTACCTCTTCCCCTAGTCATATCCACGGTGGTTGGATGTCGTACTAACGTGCACCGATGAGCATTGGGTTAGAGAGAGAATTTTTCAAAAGCCCAAAGAAACTATTAGAAGATTTGATTTTGGTTCTTCGAAATACTTTTTAATAGATTTCCAATTAGTTCTAGCCTTATATTTAATAGACTAGTATAGATAGCCCGTGTAGTGCACGGGCCCAATAACACCGCTAAACATGGGAGAAATTTAAAAATAGCCAGATTTATAACTGGTCATTCAAAAATAGTCCAGTTTCAAAAGTAATCAAAATTTAGCCACTTTTCATGTAAAGATAAATCTGAGCAAAAATACTGTTCAAAATTCAAAAAATACGCCCGCATATTATACGGGAGTTCCAGCATAAGTATGCTTGAACTCCCGCATATTATACCGGAGTTCCAGAATAACTATGCTGGAACTCCCGTATAATATGCGGGAGTTCAAGTATAATTATGCTGGAACTCCCACATAATATACTAGAGTTCCAGCAAGTATAAATGTCCAGTATAATATACTGGAGTTTTGAGCACCGGTGCTCCAGTCTCCCGTATATTATACAAGAGTCAGCAAAGTATACCGGTCCAACATAATATGCTGGAGTTCGTACACAAATGCACCAAACTCCTGTATATTATAACGGATCGATCTCTGTTGCAGCAAAATAGTGGCTATTTTTTATTGACTTGCTAAACGCTGGCTATTTTTGATTGACTAGTGCAAAAACTGGCTATACCGTGCTATTTTGACGCTAAACAATATAATATAGTTATGAATAAAGAAGAGGAATTTTCATAAAGCACTATAGTTGTATATTTAGACGCGCAATGAATATAGTTTCTTTGCGTAACGGATAAAAACCAAGGCAAAATACCAAATTACAAAAAATTACACTGCTCTTGTTGAGAGTCAAAACTCAAGACCTCCGCTTACTAAACGGGTGCTCCAACCAACTAAGCTATGAGATCCTATTACACTCTTATTTCAGTTCAAAACAATTAATCATTTATTTCATGGATTTATTACAAATTTCAAATATAGCTACAGATGATAAATTTGCTGGAAGTATAACTACAACTAATAAACACAGTGTATATATTATTTGTTGTGTCATGCAATTTTTTCAATTGTTTTTATCTTTTTGTTGGTCCCAAATATTATCTGAGAAATAAATTTTAAAAGATAACTTATATGTTCTGACAATATAAGTTTTAAAATCATAGCAAACATCAGTTTTTATACATTATTTCAAATGTAAACCCAAGAATTATTATGAAATTGCCCCCTTTATTTACCACTTTATTTTGCGTTCTTTATTAATCGGTTGAGTATTCTTCTTTTCAAACGTTTGATCATCAAAATCTTTTAGTTATCTTTCACTTTTGTGATTACTTGTGGTTGAAAATTAATTTTTAAAGTATAAACTTTATGTTGATCTTCAAAGAATCGGTTGGAAAAGTAATATTTTTATTGGTAGAGAAATTCAGTATCATCAATTGGCCTTTGTTACCACTTTTCTTCATATTTCTGGAAATATATTTACATTAGATTACCATTTGCAAAGTATATTTTTCCTTTATACCTATATCTACTTTAATTTATAATTCAAAGGCAATTATGTTATTAAAATTGATTAGCGACTGTGCATCCAGATGTTCAACCAAAGACGATTTAAAAGATTCCAAACTACCTAACAATGACAATATTAGCATGCTATACAGCTTTTTATTTGTCATTACCAAAAACTTTTTGGAAATCTTTGGAATATATTTTCTTACATGGTTGATTTGAAAATTGTTGTTTTTAGTTTTTATTTGTATATAAAGTGATCATCTCTTTAAAACTATTCTCTTAGATTACAATAGTTAAAATATCACTGTTCAAATTGAACAAAAATGATATATCACAATTAGAACAAAATAATGTAAAAATTATACGGGGCGCCCTATTTGGTCGCCCCCATTTACCCTATACCCATTTTTTTTAAACTTTTAATTTGTACCCACTTTTTAAACAACTTCAGCCCCGTTTCTCCTCAAAGTTATATCAATGGACGTTTTGACGGAATCGGCAAGAATATTCTCAGGAAATCTGTTGAAAATTTTACGGACGAGCCAAATTCTAACAGATATCCGTCAATTACTACTATTCTGCATGTGATATAGCAGATTTGTTTGTCCAATATATTTGACTAATTTGAGCAATGAGTTGCATGTAGCAATACCTGCAAGTTTTGTATTCAAGTGTTTATGAATATGTGTGACGACCCGACCCGTCATCTCATGTGTTATTGCTTTGTTTTCTCCATTTTATGCTTCTTCATATTTCATTATCAGTATTTGGTGTGTTAGAGTTGAACTGGATTGGTTTTGGTAGAAAATGAGACACTTAGACTCTTTAAGGAAGGCTTAAGTTGGAAAAGTCAGCTAGAGTTTGAATTATGAGTCAGAGGGCTCGGATGTGATGTCCGGTGATTTGGTTAGCTTCGGGAGGTGATTTGTGACTTAGGAGTGCGATCGGAATTGATTTTGGAGGTCCGGTGTAGAATTAGGCTTGAGTTGGCGAAGTAAGTATTTTGGCAAATTCCGGTTGGTAGGTGGGATTTTGATCCAAGGCTCGGAATGGAATTTCGAGAGTTGCAGTAGCTTCGTTAGGTGAATTGGGATGTGTGTGCAAAATTTTAGATGATTCGGAGATGATTTGGTCGGGTTTTTGATCGAATGCGAGTTTCGGAAGAATTTGAAGAACTTAGGCTTGAAATTGATGAGAATGGAGGATTTTTGTGTTGTTGGATGTGTTTTTAGGATTGGAACAAGTTTGAATAGGGTATTGGACCATGTCTGTACTTTTGGTTGAGGTCCCGGGGGCTTCGGGACGAGTTCGGATGGTTTAACGAAGAGTTTTTGAAGTTTGTTGCATGTTGATGTTGCTGGTATCTGTTGGTTTCGCACCTGCGGTTATGGGACCGCAAGTGCGGTCTCACTGAAGCGGCATGAAGAGCGCAGAAGCGAAAAGCTTGTCCCTTGCCAAGTTCCGCAGAAGCGGAAGTAGGACCGCATAGGCGGGCCCGCTGATGCGAAAAGGGACCCGCAGAAGCGGTATGGGGCCTTAAGTGAAAAGTCCGCAAAAACGGACGTTGGCCGCATAAGCGGAAGTCGCAAAAGCAGTATATCATCCGCAGAAGCGGAATGACTGGCAGTTAAGTGAGATTAATCTTCTTCGCGAATTTTTGAAAGAACAACATTTTGGACTCCGAACTTGGAGAACTTTGAGGCGATTTTGAAAGAGGGTTTCGAGGGCTTTAATCAGGTATGGATTCTTGGACTTAGAATACGATTTTATGGTATAAAAATATGGATTTAGACTGAATAATCAAGGAATCAAAGGTTAAAAATAGTGATTTAGGGATCGAACTTAAGAGAGTTTAAAATAGGGATTTGAGGGGTCAAATGGATTCCGATTCTTGTAATTTGATATGTATGGACTCGTGGCGAGATGAGAAATCCGGTGATGTGAGTTTTGTAATTTTTCGAGAAGTTGGCCCAGGGCTCGAATTTTGCTAGTTTCGAGATTTTTGCTATATTTCGATTGTTTTCGATTGGGTATTGTTTCCTTGGCATATTGTAATGTATTCGCTCTGATTTTGGTTAGATTCGACGCGCGTGGAGGCCGATTTGAGGGGAAAAGGCGTCGCGAGCGAGGAATTTCACTGGTTCGAGATGAGTAATACTTGTAAATGATATCCTGAGGGTTTGAAACCCCGGATTTGCACATCATAGTGCTGTATTGAGGTGACTTGCACGCCAGATATGAGCATGGGGTAGAGCACCGTTGGGGATTGTGACTTGATCCGTCCCGGTTGTTAATTTTTACCGCATATTTGACTGAAACTTCTTGTCATCATTATAATTTAGGCTGATTGCCATGTTTGGGCTGATTGCCAACTATGTAAATTCTTCGGGGATTGATATTACTGTTTTAGCATATCTTGCATATCATTTGGTTTCAGCCCAATGTTTTAAATATTGTTTTTGCAAAATCAGCCATACTCCTAAGTTTTAAAAACTAAAATGATATTTAAACAATAATTCGGGCTGAGAACTACTGTTTTATAAATGCCCAAGGGGCTTATGATAATTTCTGGACTGAGCATGGATCGGGCTGCGCGCCGCAACAGTGATTTCGAAACAGTGGTAACAATGACACTGTATGATGTGACTTGAAACAGTGGTAACAATGAGACTCTATGATGTGACTTGAAACAGTGGTAACAATGACACTGTATGATGTAAATTGGTAAGATAACAATGACTAACCGGTCAGGTAACAAAGACTGACCAGGAATTAATTGATGCCACGAGATGGCTTGATATTGCGCTTAGGCTGTAGGAGCCCCTCCGGAGTCTGTACATACCCTCAGTGAGCGCCGTCGACGATAAACACATGGTTGGCTCGGACTGCACGCCGCAGTGGGTACCTGAGTATATCGGTCATATGCATTGCATTGCATTCATGCATTGGTTCCTGTTTGTACTACGTGTCATGACATCCAGCACTCTCATTTCATTGGCATCCATGCTACTTCTTGCACCGTTTATCAAATACCCTGGTATTAATGGTTAGTGGGGATGACTTATGTGCTGACTTGCACTGTCTGATTACGCATTTATTTGCTTAACTGTTGAAAAATATATTTTCAAAAGAGGTTTTAACTGAGCCCAGATGTTTTCTAAAGGTTTTCACGGTTTTACTGATTTCTCAAAGGATTACACTGTTCTTTATAGCATGATGGAGTGCCTTACGTGATTTTTGTTGCTCAGTTATTATTTACTTTTATTACTCATTGAGTTGGAGTACTCACTTTACTCCCCGCACCTTGCATGCAGTTGCAGGTATTTGTTACCCGGTAGCGGGTTAAAGCGGATTGAGGGTTTTTGTTATCACAGCTGAGCAAGGTGACCATCGGCGTTCGCGGCACCGGACTTCGTCCCTTGATTCCAGAGTTCATCTTGTGTATTATTATTGGCCCAGTACTTGTGTTCAGTCTTCTTAGATGCTCGTGACTTGTGATACCTCGATCGGGTTGTGTTGGATTGTAAATACTGGTTATTATTGTCGTTAAGCTATAATTATCTATTCATTTATGTTTAATAATTGTTAAAGAGATGGTTTGGGTTAGTTGGCTAGCCTTGTCTTCACGAGAGGCGCCATCACGACCGGGTATGAAAATTTGGTCGTGACAATATGACAGGTTATTCCCACCTAGTCTTTCGTATTCCTACTAGCCCTATGAAGGGAAGAAGGCTCTAGAGCTGAAATTCACCAGTTACAAACAAAAACTTCAGCTCTAGAGCTGAAGTTCGCCAGTTATAAAATAAAAACTTCAGCTCCCGCCAGTTACAAATAAAAACTTCAGCTCGAGAGCTGAAGTTCGCCAGTTACAAAACAAAAACTTTAGCTCTAGAGCTGAAGTTCGCCAGTTACAAACAAAAACTTCAGCTCTAAAGCTGAAGTTCGCCAGTTACGAACAAAAAATTCAGCTCTAGAGTTGAAGTTAGCCAGTTACAAAACAAAAACTTCATCTCTAGAGCTGAAGTTCGCCAACACACTTGCTACTTCAAGTTCGTCTACTAGAATGCTGAAGTTTTGCATGATTGCCTTTGCTACTTCAGCCTTGTATGCTGAAGTTATGCGAAAAAACAGATACGCTTGCAATTTTTTTGCAAAGCGGGCATAAGTTAAAACGTAACACAAAAAGCAGGTATAGATGCAAATGCCCCCAAAATAATTGCCACTACTCATATGCATGCAAGAATGAAATGCTAATTTTTTTCTCAATGAAGATGGATTCTTCTTTGAATTATATGCTCGGTCATTGATTTTCCAGAGTAAATTTCAAGCAAATTCAGATATTAGAGAAGGATGACATTTTCTACAAATAATCTTTTTTTTTCTGTTTAAAGTTTTGATCCTCCTAAATCTCAATTAACTATATCATAGACCTTTTAAGCAAAATGAGGTATTAGAGAAAAAGAGCCTTTTGTTTTACCTTTTTTTTTTTTAAAGTTTTGATTATCCTAATTTTCAATTAACCCTAAATCCTAAACGTTAAAAGAGGAGATATTGGGGGGGGGGGGGAGAGAATATAATTTATATGTTACTTTGTAATTTCTCTAATTTTACTTAAAGTCTTTAGATTACTGGAGTCGACAGATTTACTCTAATATCAAATAGAATAATTCTTACATTTTCTATGTGAAGTTAGTTGATTAAGTTTTTGCTTATTTAAGCCTTACTATTTTTCTGGTCTGTATTCTAGTTCTATATTTTTACAATTAAACTAACTCTTCCTAGTTATATGTATCAAAGAAGACAATAATTTATGTGTAAAATAGAGAATTCAAATGGGGCCTACTGTTGTAGTGTCTTGAGAGTTATTACGTGTGATCAAATGGATGTTCCGGGGCCCACGTTTAAGATAAGATATACTTCACTTTATCTCTCCATCCCATGTTTATCTGTTTTTTTTTGTTAAAGCAAGGGAATGTACATATATAATTTGATAATGTACAACAGTACTAAAGCAGAAAAAATATGAAATACCAAGCAGGCAGGCATGTTGACGGGTCCTGCATGCTATTCCCTCTTATATAAGAATAAGAACTAGTAAAAGTTGGCTTTTGTTGCACCCGGGCCCAACCGTTGTGTCATGCCCTAAATTCATGGAACATGACCGGCGCTCGACCGGGTATCCCCAGTCAAGCGGACCTAGGTGTCTTTTCTATCCCGCGCGTACCCCGTATTTTCATTATCCATTAATCAAAGGAAATAGTCACTTATAATTAAAACACCATTTTTACAAAACACACATAGTCACTTAATGAGGTTTACAACTTTCATCGCCCAATATACAAAATATATATTTACATAAGTTCGCAACCCATATTTACTGTCTACGGAGCCTCTAAAAGTACAACATGATAATACAGTATTTGCCGGTAACAAGGCTCCGGCTATACCTTACACAAAATCAAAATAAAACTCCAGACACGAGCGGCCTGAGCCACGCAGGGGCCCAAGAGGAGTGGGGCTCACCAAAAAGCTGATGGAAGACGTAGGGGGAGCCACGATCGGTGGGCTGGAGTACCTGCTGCGGGTCCACCTACATTCATAACACGTATGTAGCGCCCCCCACAAAAGGGACGTCAGTACATTTGAATTGTACTGATATGTATAACAAACCTTACCCTGAGTAACCTCAATCCATACACAAGTAATAAACAATAGAAGGAAGCAACAATTGAGTACACACAAGGAAAACAATCAAGGCAAACAAGTTAACAAACTCTCCTTTCCCCATCATCATTTCCACATTTTCAATTTCACAACATTCTCATATTTCATTTCAATAGTGATATCGATCACTTTACACCCTTATTACCTCGGCCACCCTTATCACCACAACCCACACCTTATTACTTCGTGTTGCGGCGCTGATAACTGTGATTTCTACATCTTTTATACCCATTCTTACATGAGCTTTGTGCATTAATTGCCATATATTAGTCCCAAAATGCTTACAAATTGCACTTAATTGCAGGTTTGAGCGACAAGATGACAAATATCAAAGATCGGCTCAAAAAGGAGTGAAATCTGCCAAGTGTCAAAAGACAACTGAAGTGGGGAACAAAATGACCTACGCGGACCGCACTGATTTGGTGTGCGGCCGCGCGGGAGAGTTCAGAGGTTGGGTTAGTTCAAGTTCACCCTGTGCGGTCCGTACTGCTTTGCCACGCGGCCGCGCAGGATAGTTCAGAGACCAGGCAAATACAATGTCAAGCCACGCGGTTCGCGATCCTTTCCACGCAGTCCGCACTTGTGAAGGTTCTGAGACCCAACCATTCAAGGCAAAAGCCCACGCGGCCGCATACCAAAGCAGTGCGGTCCGCGTGGGTAAAGTTCAGAGAGTGATGATTTTGATGAGTCTTGCTACGCGGCCGCATACCATTTCTGTGCGGTCCGCGTCCCTTAGCCAATGCGACCGCGTGACATATTTGTGCGGTCCGCATCCCCCAGTTCCAGAAGTAAGATTTGAAGACCAAGTGTCCTCCGCGGCCGCGTGACATTTGTACGCGGTCCGCGCCAAACCCTCAGGGGTATTTTTGTCCGGTTTTTCCTGTGTAGTATAAATAGAACATTTTATTTTTTTAGGTAAAGTTTTTATTTTATCAGATAGTAATTGAGCTCGATACTTCATAGTTGTGCCTATTTTGGGCAATTTATTCTTGTATTAACGTGGATTCGAGTAGATTAACGTTGTAGTTAATTATTATGTCAATTTCATCTACTATTTCTTCAATTTCTGTTACTACTATGGCTAGCTAAACCCATTAGCTAGGGTTGTGGCTCAACCCTAGTGTGGATAATTAATGGGCGTGATTGTTTAGTGCATGAATGATGTTGGGTATTTGTTATTTGGGTTAATCTTATGTTTTCATTAAGATTTGGTGGTTGCAAACACTAAGTCTAGCTTAGTGGGTTTTGAATCTTCTTGAGAAAGAGAGTCTATGACCCCAAGATTAATTCCAACAAGGAATTGGGATGGACCCATGAGAATGGTAGTCTAAATTAAAGGGTTAAACCTCGAGAGAGTAATTACCCAACTTGAACCATAAGTTGCTTGGGCAAATTAGTCTACCCAATTGGGCAAAATCACTCTCTCTACCGAGAGGTGTGAGAGTG
>MU764656.1:45763-58149 GCA_026770625.1 Nicotiana glauca | reverse complement strand
ACCACCTAGGTACATGCCACGACCCTAGTGCCTTTCTCTATATTGCATACAACTTAGAATCAATATCTTAGTATAACTTAGCTTTAAACTTGTAGTTGATAAATTTTAGTAGATAATCAAAAGAAAACCAAAAATGTTAGAAGATCAATTAGGAGCTAAAACATAGTCCTAGACCATACAAACACTCAACTCCAAATTGAAGCTCCCTTTGGAAAATTGACCCCGATACCACTATTGGGTAAAATTATTAGTGCCCACTCTTCCTTAGGTTGAGTCCACTCCGATCACTTTTTGGCGCCGTTGCCAGGGAGCTTCACGGTGTTTGACTATTTGTTGGATAGTTTTGTGTTTTGCTTCTTTTTCCTTATTTTTACTTACTTTATTTGTGTTAATTCACTCAGGTACCAATGGCTTTAAACGCACAAGATGCTATCAACGTTGGAGTGGAGGAGGTGGAAGACATAGAACAAGAGGAGGTTTTGCCCTAAGCACAAAGACGGGGTAGAAATGCTAATGCAAATGTTAATGCTAATGACAACATACCAGACCCTCCTCCACCTCCACCAAGAGTAGCACCAAGATTTCTACCCAATCAAGGGTACGCAAGTGCAATAGTTCCTCCTCGAATCCGGGCGGGGAACTTCCAAATCACCAATGTCATGCTCACTTTGCTCGAACAACGAGGGTACTTCACAGGCGCCTCGGATCAAAACGCATACAAGCATTTGAAAGGGTTTGTGGATACTTGTTGGGGGAGCAAGCAGACAAATGTTTCGAAAGATGCACTAAGGTTAAGGCTTTTCCCCCTCTCACTTCGGGGGAAAGCATTGGATCGATTGGAGAGACTCCCAAATCATTCCATAACTATGTGGGATGAGTTGGCCAATAAATTTATTGCCAAGTTCTTTTCTCCAAGTCATATGGCGGCTCTTCGAGATATGATTCTAGCTTTTAAGCAAGAGCCGACAGAGCCTTTACATGAGATATGGGAGAGGTTTCAGACGATGGTAAAAGAGTGCCCCAACAACGATATGAATGATGCTATGATCCAACAGACGTTCTATCGGGGTATAAACACAACAAACCAGTGCATTGTCAATCAGTTGGCCGGTGGTAATTTTATGAAGCTTCCATACAACGAAGCTTGTGATGTTCTTGATGAAATGGACGATACTTCTTCGGCATAACAAAGCCGGGCTAATGTTCCTCAAGGTGATCCTAATGTTATACACTTGCATAAGGAGTTGCATGATCATGGCCAAGCCATTGCCGAACTTACAACAACAATGAACCAATTGTCTAAGGCGCAACTTCAACAAGTTCAAAATCCGCGCCAAGTCAATGCCATTAAGGGAGTGAATATGATGAAACGAAGGCAAAGAGGGCAACAACAACCTCAAGAAAATTTTGACAACTATGATGATGGTGGTGGATATTCTAATGAAGGTTTTGATGACCAAAGTGAGGAAGTCCAATATGTCAACAACTTCCAAGGGAATAGAGTTAGTCAAGGTAATCAATAATGGAGACCCCAAGGTAATTAGGGCAATCAACAAGGTGGCAATTGGAATTATAATAACAATCAAGGAGGTAATTGGGGGAACAATAACTCGGGGAATCAAGGTAATTGGAATGGGAACAACAATTGGAACAACAACAATGGTGGTCAAGGTAGGTAGAACAATAATGGTGGTCAAGGTAATAGGGGGAAAGGCTTTCAAAGGCCCCCAATGTATCAACAATCCAACAACCCGCCTCCGTTTCAATCTCAAGGGTCGAGTTCGTCGGGCAATGACATGGGTCGAATAGAGAACATGTTTGAGCAAATGATGAAGAAGAATCATGACTCGATGCTCAATTGGCCTCCCATAACACTTCAATCCGTAACTTGGAAGTACAACTCGGGCAAATTTCGCAATCTCTCAACACTCGCCCAAAGGGTGCTCTACCAAGTGATACGGTAGTAAACCCCAAGGGTGGGCATAATAATCATGTGATGGAGGTGACCACGAAAGTGGAAGAGGTGGTGATGTGCAAGACTCAAGAGGAAATCGAGTTGTGATTGATGAAGAAGAGTTGCAAAATGATGAGATACCATTGGTAGTTGAGGATATTGTTGAACCAAATGCAAGTGATGATGTGAGAATTGAAATTGATGAGGGTGAGGAGGAGACTCAAGAGGCCGTGAACCCGTCTAGGGAACACATCATTGATATGCCCGAACCGGTGGTGCCAAAAGCCAAGGCACCCTTGCCTAGACCTCCTTCGCCATATCCTAAAAGGTTGACCAAGCAAAAAGGTGACAATCAGTTTAAAAAATTCATTGAGATGATGAAGAGTTTGACTATAAATGTGCCCTTGGTGGAGGCACTTGAACAAATGCCGGGATATGCAAAGTTCATGAAGGACTTGGTTACTAAAAAGAGATCGATGGAGTGTGAGACAATCAAGATGACGCACCAAGTGAGTTCCATTGTACACTCCATGGCTCCAAAGCTAGAGGATCCCGGAGCATTCACAATACCATGTACCATTGGAAGTGCCGATTTCGCAAAAGCCCTATGTGATTTGGGGGCAAGTATCAATCTCATGCCATATTCAGTTTTCAAGACTTTAGGTATCGGACAACCTCGTCCAACTTCCATGAGGCTTCAAATGGCGAACCGGTCAATGAAGCGGCCTTCGGGGATTATTGATGATGTCCTTGTTCGTGTTGATAAGTTCATATTGCCGGCCAATTTCGTGATTTTGGATTGCGAACTGGATTTCAAGGTGCCTATCATTCTTCGAAGGTCTTTCCTAGCTACGAGGAAGGCCTTGGTTGATGTGAAAGCGGGAGAATTGACCTTCCGTGTTGGAGATGAAAAGGTGGTGTTCCACGTGTGCAAATCAACGAGGCAACCAAATAGCACCGAAGTGTGCTCGTTTGTTGACATTGTCACGGCGGTGATAGTGGATGACACAAGCGCAATGGCAAATGTTAAGGACCCACTTGAGGTCGTGCTCTTAAACATGGATGTTGATGATGATAACGGAAGGGTGGAGTGTGTGAACGCATTACATGGCATGGGCTCGTATTCTTATGAGCCGAGGGTGTTATCTCTTGATCTTGAAAATCGCAAAACTCCACCCACCAAGCCATCTATTGAGGAGCCACCGGTGTTGGAGTTGAAATCACTTCCTCCTCACCTCAGGTATGAATTTCTTGGTCATAATTTTACGTTGCCGGTTATTCTTTCTTCTTGCTTGACTAACGTGCAGGTTGATGCCACTTTGGCGGTTCTTCAAAAGCACAAGCGGGCGATAGGATGGACCTTGGCGGATATTCGGGGTATTAGCCCCGCGTTTTGCATGCACAAGATAATATTGGAGGAGGATTCTAGGCCGTCTCTTGAACATCAAAGGAGACTCAATGAGGCCATGCAAGAGGTGGTCAAAAAGGAAGTCATCAAGTGGCTTGACGCCGGTATGGTGTACCCAATTTCTGACAGTTCGTGGACTTCTCCGGTACAATGTATGCCAAAGAAGGGAGGAATGACGGTGGTGACCAATGACAACAATGAACTTATTCCGACTCGTACTGTGACGGGTTGGAGGGTATGCATGGACTATCGGAAGTTGAACAAGGTGACTAGAAAGGATCATTTCCTATTGCTGTTCTTGGACCAAATGCTTGATCGTCTTGCGGGTCGGGCTTTCTATTGTTTTTTGGATGGGTATTCAGGCTATAACCAAATTCTCATTGCCCTGGAAGACCAAGAAAAGACAACCTTCACATGTCCTTATGGCACATTCGCCTTCTCTCGAATGCCATTTTGATTATATAATGCACCGGCGACCTTCCAACGATGTATGATGGCAATCTTCACCGACATGTTGGAGGACATATTAGAGGTCTTCATGGATGATTTAAGTGTGGTTGGGGACTCATTTGGTAAATGCTTACAAAATTTGGATCGTGTGTTGGCCCGATGCGAAGAAACAAACTTGGTTCTCAATTGGGAGAAATGCCATTTCGTGGTAGAAGAAAGAATTGTGTTGGGTCACAAAATTTCAAAAAGAGGGATTGAGGTTGATAAGGCAAAGATTGAGGTGATCTCAAGGCTCCCTCCGCCTACTTCTGTCAAAGGGATGAGGAGTTTTCTTGGAAACGCGGGTTTCTACCAAAGATTCATCAAGGACTTTTCTAAGGTAGTTAACCCGTTGTGTAAATTGCTAGAGAAAGATGCCAAATATGTGTTTGATGAGAGATGTATGGAGGCTTTCGAGCTTTTAAAGCAAAAGTTGACGACTACCCCCATCATTACCGCACCAAATTGGAGCTTGCCCTTTGAGCTCATGTGCGACGCTAGTGATATTGCGCTGGGGGCGGTCTTGGGCCAAAGAATCAACAAAATGTTCCATACGGTGTACTACTCAAGTAAGACAATGAATGAAGCTCAAAGGAACTATACGGTCACGGAGAAGGAATTGCTTGCCATTGTTTTTGCCATGGAGAAGTTTCGCCCATACCTTATGGGGGCCAAAGTGATCATTCATATCGGTCACGCCGCCCTTAGGTACTTGATGACTAAGAAATATTCAAAAGCGAGGTTAATGATATGGGTGCTTCTTCTTCAAGAATTTGATTTGGAGATTGTTGATAGAAAGGATAGTGAAAATCAAGTGGCGGACCACTTGTCTCGATTGGAGGAAGGGAGGCCTTTGGACGACCTTGAGATAAATGATGCTTTTTCGGATGAACAACTCCTTTCGGTTTCAATGCTAGACATGCCATGGTTTGCCGACATTGCCAATTATCTTGTTACCGGTGTGGTTTCGTATGGGCTCTCTTCTAACCAAAGGAAGAAGCTCAAGCGGGATTGTTTGGACTACTATTAGGATGAGCCGTATCTTTTCAAAATTTGCACCGATGGTGTAATTCGCCAGTGTGTTCCCGAAGAAGAGCAATTGATTATTGTGGAATCTTGTCACTCTTCACCATATGGTGGCCATCATGGTGGGGCGAGGACGACATCTAAAGTGTTGAGTTGTGGTTTCTATTGGCCTTCTTTGTTCAAGGATTCCGGTGACTTTGTGAAAAGATGTGATGAATGCCAACGTGCCGGAGGGATTTCAAAGAAATATGAGATGCCCCTTAACATAATTCTAGAGGTTGACATTTTTGATATTTGGGGGATAGAAATTATGGGACCATTCGTAAGTTCTTGTGGCAACACCTACATCTTGGTAGCGGTTGATTATGTGTCAAAATGGGTTGAAGCCATAACTTTGCCAAATAATGAAGCTCGAAGTGTGGTGGCTTTCTTGAAAGAGAGTATCTTCACGAGATTTGGTACTCCACGTGCTATCATCAGTGACGGGGGTTCTCATTTTTGCAACTGGGATTTTGACTCTTTGCTAGCCAAGTATGGGGTAAATCACAAGGTGACCACTCCTTATCATCCTCAAGCGAGTGGCCAAGTTGAGGTTTCTAACCGAGAGATCAAGAGTATTTTGTCCAAGACTGTCAATGCAAATAGGACCGACTAGTCGAAGAAATTGGACGATGCTCTTTGGGCTTATCGTACAACTTTCAAGACCCCGATTGGTATGTCACCGTACCGGTTGGTGTTTGGGAAGGCTTGTCATCTTCCGGTGGAATTGGAGCATAAGGCCATGTGGGCCTTGAAAAAGTTGAATTTAGAGTGGGACATAGTTGCTAATCTCTGGGTTGAACAATTGAATGAACTTGATGAGTTTCGGTTTCATGCTTACTCCAGCTCGTCCTTCTACAAGGATAAGATGAAGTACCTTCATGACAAGTATGCTCGAGGGAAAGAATTCAAGGTTGGCGATATGGTTCTCCTCTTCAACTCCCGGTTAAGGTTGTTTCCAGGCAAACTAAAGTCAAAGTGGAGCGGTCCATTTGAGGTGGTTGGTCTTACACCTTTTGGTGCCATTGATCCAAAAAACAAGAATGGTGAAGTATTCCGGGTCAATGGGCATCGTGTCAAGCATTACTTGGGAAAGATTGATGACAGCCATATGGTAGCGCTTATTCATTTGAAATGACTTTGATGGTAACATGCGTCGTGCCGCGACGTTAAATCAGGCGCTTCTTGGGAGGCAACCCATGTCCTTTGCTTTTCTTTGTTTTTCTGTTGTAGAGTAGGGTTTTTGAGCTGATAGTTTGTGAAGTGTTGCAGGGATAATGTTGAACCAGTGCAGGACAAAAATACAAAATTAGCAGTCTCTGAAGGTTGCCTACGCGGCCGCGCACCAAAGCAGTGCGGTCCGCGTAGGCTTGAGCAGCTGAGAGTTAAGTCTCAGAAGAATCATCGCGGTCCGCGTTTGAAAACTCAAAATGTCATGCTCTCTGATAAGTTCCCATATGGCTGCGGACCAAAGCAGTGCGGTCCGCGTGGGAAGAACTGAAACAATAGGTCTCTGAAGTTTGCCATGCGGCCGCGTACCAAAATAGTGCGGTCCGCGTGGCTTGAGCAGCAACTTGTGAAGGAAGGTAAACCCAGCGCGGTCCGCTGCCCTTTTTGTGCGGCCGCGCTGGTAGGTGAGCTGTGGGTCCCAGGGCTTTTCTATAAATAGAGGCCTTGGGCCTCGTTTTATCCTTTTCGCAAAATTTCCTCCTACACTCTAAATGTCACTGTTCATCAAGGCTAATTGTGCACATAGTTGAATTCTCATTAATCCCTGGTAAAAACTCTTATTCATTTCATTCATAGTCTAATTTTTGTTTCTTGTACTTGCTACCTACTAGTATAGCTTCTTATTTTCTTCTCTTTCTTTTTTAGTTTAACTGTTAGATTAGATTCTCTGTGTTACTTTGAGCAAATAGGGTATGAATTCTTGTTAATTAATTGAGTAGGGACACTTAGGAATCAAATTGTGAACAAAAATTGGACTTAATGGAACTAAAATCCCGGCTTAGTTAAATTAGCCCTACGCAGCCGCGCGACATTTGTGCGCGGTCCGCGTAAATCTTTATGTGTGATGATGCATCCTCTCAGCGCGGTCCGCGTGCCATTTGTGTGCGGTCCGCATAAGTCCAGTGCGGCCGCGGTCCAAAACCGTGCGGACCACGTGAGAGGAGTTCAGAGAAGTAACCTTTTGAGAATTTGACCTGAGCGGACCGCGTACTATTTTAATGCGGTCCGCGGTCCAAAACCGTGCGGACCGCGTGAGAGGAGTTCAGAGAAGTAACTTTTTGATAATTTGACCTGAGCGGACCGCGTACCATTTTAGTGCGGTCCACGCTGAACCAACGTGGCCGCGGTCCAAAGCAGTGCGGACCGCGTCGGTTAGACAGAGAGGTGAGTGTTTGGAGTTTTGAACTGCGCGGACCGCGTGCATTCTTATGCGGTCCGCGCCCCTCAGTCTGTGTCACTGTGTCTACATTTTTTGCTTTCAACTGAACTTTATGATTCACCTTATGTGCTTCTACTAACAAAGTTAGTCATGTATTCTTACATGCAATGGTTCAAGAACATGGAGGTAAACAACAACAACGCGGGGGCAAAGAAAAACAACCCGGGAGGGGTGATTCCTCCTGGGGGGGGGGGGAAAGCAAGAGAATTGTAAAGCTCACTCCCCAGACCAGGGAGAACATAAAGAGAACCCGGAAGATAATTTGGGAAGCCGACAGGGCTGCCTCCCATTCCACAGGGAGTGAGTACGCACCTTCCCGGAGTGTGACTTCGGAGTCTGGCCCCACCCACATGTCTGTATCAGTTCCAATCCATGACTCCCCTTCTCCTGATCATGAGGATGTTGCCACTTCCAAGGGACCAGTGAATATAGTCTCGGACTCGTCTGATGGTCCGGAGCAGAAAAAGAAAGTGAGGACCAATACTCCACTTCTCCTACATCTTCACTATCGGGGGAGAGTGGAGGATATGATGAAGGAGGTGAACCACAGGTTGGAGGTATAGAGAGGACCAGGAAACCAGAGGCATGGGAAGATAGGTTTGTCAGTGAGGTCGCCTTCCACAAATTCCGGGAGTGGTGGCCCAAAAGGAAACTGATTCTGGAGAGGCAGTTCATAGATGCCGATCTTGTCCCTCTCAATCCTAATGTGCAAGCACAATTCCGCACTAGATAGGGTTGGGGATTCTTCAAAGAGCGAGTTGAAATTGCAAACGAGCATATAGTGAAGGAGTTTTTACTGTAATGTTCGCCATATAGTTCGGGACTCAAAAGCAACAAAAGTGAGGGATAAGATAGTGGTTTTTGATGGGAAGTCACTGAATGACTTCTTGGGGTTTCAGGAAGAGGACGAATCTTAGTATCTTGAAAAGCTGGCACTAAAAGAAGAAGTTCATCCTTGGTTGGCCGAGCACTTAGCAGCCCCGGGTACAGTCTCCGTTTGGTTGAAAGCACGGGAAAAGATCCATAGGAACACACTGAATTTTGAAGCTAAAGGTTGGTTGACTTTCGTATGTAGTCGACTTGACCCGTTCACACATGATCAGACAGTTCCTCTTCCTCGTGCTGGTTTGGTAGCCTCTATCATGGCAGGGTTTCCTCTGAATGTGGGTAACATAATGTCGAGAGTGATTTCTCAAGTCGGGTACGAGACAAAAACAAACTACCCCTTCCCGAACACACTCTCCCTATACTTCAGAGATTTGAAAGTGAAAAAGAAAAGATATGATGTCTCGGTACCTCCAGTGGCCCCCTACTCGTGGTATGATCAGTTGGGTCCGGACAACCCAAAGAGAGGAAAAAAGACTCAGGCTTCTACCTCCTCCGCACCTGGACAGTCTGAAGAGCCAGTTGCTACTGAGCAGCCTACTGAGCCTGCTACTGATGAAGTACTTTCCCCAGGTCCTTCTTCCATAGCTGGCCCATCTGTCGCAGCTGATCCGGTGATTCCTTCATCAAAGACTCACCGGTTCACTGCCAACCAGCTCACACACTCATTAGCCAGTTTGAACAACTGGATGTCAGCTGCGACATCCAAGTTGTCCACATTGACCACTGTTGTATAGGCACAGGGAGCACCAGTCACTATTGAGATTCCTTCCTCCAATGAGGATACACTGAAGAAGATCCTGGACAACCAGGAAAAGATGATGGAGAAGCAGGATAAGTTAGCCAAAGCAGTTGGGGACCACAACAAAGCACTAGACAAATTGGCTAAGGAGCATAGGAAGCTGAGGAAGACAAAGGCCTCAAAGGAGTCCGTGCAGAAAATTAGAGAGGATGTGGACAAGCTGCTAGTGTATCAGATGCCACTCGACCTATTATTTGGAGATCCAGCTGGAGAGCCAGCAACAGTGCAGCCACAGGCAGAGGAGCACAGGCCAAATAAGAAGAGGAAGCTCCCTAGCACAGAGGGAATAGTGATTGAGGTGGCTCCGGTCCAGAAGGTTCCCTCCAGTACTCCAGATGTTGAGCCCTCCACAGTTCCACCAGTCCCAGCAGCACAGCAGCAGGCTGGGGACCAGTCTGAGGTCCCTGCTGGTACAGAGGACTCGGGAGCTACTGAGCAGCACAGGGTGACTGATGAGGCTTGAGGGGCCGCTCTACATCCTTTACTGATTTTTGATGCTTTATTTTGATAGTTAGCATTGGGGACAATGCTAGCTTTTATTCGTGGGGGTGTGGCCCTACCATTTTGATTGATACTCTGGATTATTGTATATATTCTTTTACTTTCAGTACATTCATAGTTGTAGATGTCTTGTATATAACTGTTCATTCTAGATGCTCTTCAACCTCATGTATATATTCATCGCCCCTAGTTGTATATTCTACTCCCCTTTTGTACATATTCATTCGGTTTTCATTTTGGTTTTCTATTTTCGTTAAAAAATTTCGTTTTCGTTTTAGTTGCAAAGTTAGGCTCGTAGTCTCTTTTTGGTTTTGTTTTGGCGTTTGCAATAAGCCCTTGGTTTTCTTAATGCCATGATTCTTTCCAAGGGTAGAATGTTGTGTGAACCAGGTGACTCTTCCCAATGATAGATGGCGTGACAACTTTCTTAAGGGTTGAGTCCGTTTTTTATTTTTCTTTTCGATTTTCAAGTTTTTTGTAGTTAAGAGTACCTCAGGCAAAGCTTCACTTGGGCCTAGCACATTTGCCTTTAATCCTATGGTCAAATATATTATGTTGTGATTAGGATGGTGAAAGTTGTGGCCTTGAGACTCTTGTGTTGACCAAACAATCATCATGTGGTCATTTTGGGCCATTGTGCGCTTGAATCATATCTAAGGTCGTTGTGGGCCCTCGACTCCGTCTTTGGCAATCCTTGAGTGTATGTGGTGAGAATTCGATTTATTGAGCCCAAGTACCGAGCCGATGGTCTAGAACTTGCCCTGAATGTTTGTTGAGACAAAATCATAGGTGGAACTTGATTTGAGAAGTGATTATAGGCTCTCCTTGATCCAAAAATTCCAATTTGAACAATTTCATGACCTACCAATTAAATGATCCCTAGTTCACCCCTTTTGAGCCTTAAACCTTTTTCTTTCATGAACCAAGTTACAAGCCTATACCCGTTCTCAATTAGACCTTCTCTTGGCACCCAAATCTTCCCTTGAATAGTGGCAAATGTCTAAGTTTGGGGGGAGAGACAAGAAAGGAAACAATGTGGTAGAAGGTACAAAAGCAAAAGAAAAGGAAGGCAATGAAAAAGAGAAAAATACAAAAAAAAGAAAGACAAAAAGAGAATAAGAATCAAAAAGGGAATCAAAGGACAACAAAAAGTGAAAAAAGGTGTGAAAAAGTAGTCAAAAGGAAAAAAGGGTTTGAATTGCAAAAGAAAGAGTGACAATGTGTCTCTCTAACCCCTTGAAAGAAGTGAATTACTCAATTGAGTCAAGAAAGTGTGCCAAAATGAATCAAAAGAAGTGCTTAAGGGAAGATTGAACCCATTTGAACAAAATCATATCCTACCTTTACCCAAAAGCCTTCACAATGACGCCTCAAAAGCCCTATATGATCTTGAGTTGAGGGGAGCCTACATTAGTGGATACTTACATAAAGGGCAAGCATCTAGTACTTAGAGCCGGACTTAGGGCCTTTTCTTTGTGAGAGATGAGTGAGAAATCCATCCACCTCGGTTTGTGTGCAAATACTCTAAAAGGTGAGGTTCACTTAGGGAGAGTTGAGGATGTGTGAGTTTGGGTTCCACAATGACCAAAGTACTTGAGAAAGGTTCCTTGATGAGATGTGTCAACTCTTGATGCTCTTGTATCACACTTGATCCACAAGTTTTCAAAGTTTTAAATGTGTTAATGATGCATTCGCATTAAGGGCAATTGCTAGTCCCAATTGATGCTTGTTGGGGTTACTTTAGGATGAACAGGAATTACTTGGGTGTTTTCCATTGAGGGATAGGTCTCATTTTATTTGCTTGAGGACAAGCAAAGGTTTAAGTTTGGGGGAGTTGATAACTGTGATTTCTACATGTTTTATACCCATTCTTACCTGAGCTTTGTGCATTAATTGTCATATATTAGTCCCAAAATGCTTACAAATTGCACTTGATTGCAGGTTTGAGCGACAAGATGACAAATATCAAAGATCGGCTAAAAAAGGAGTGAAATCTGCCAAGTGTCAAAAGACAACTGAAGTGGGGAACAAGATGACCTGCGTGGACCGCACTGATTTGGTGTGCGGCCGCGCAGGAGAGTTCAGAGGCTGGGTTAGTTCAAGTTCACCCTGAGCGGTCCGCACTGCTTTGCCACGCGGCCGCGCAGGATAGTTCAGAGACCAGGCAAATGCAATGTCAAGCCACGCGGTCCGCACTTGTGAAGGTTTTGAGACCCAACCATTCAAGGCAAAAGCCCACGCGGCCGCATACCAAAGCAGTGCGGTCCGCTTGGGTAAAGTTTAGAGAGTGATGATTTTGATGAGTCTTGATACGCGGCCGCATACCATTTCTGTGCGATCTGCGTCCCTTAGCCAACGCGGCCGTGTGACATACTTGTGCGGTCCGCATCCCCCAGTTCCAGAAGCAAAATTTGAAGACCAAGTGCCCTCCACGGCCGCGTGACAATTGTACGCGGTCCGCGCCAGACCCTCAGGGGTATTTTCGTCCGGTTTTTCCTGTGTAGTATAAATAGAACATTTTACTTTTTTAGGTAAAGTTTTGTTTTATCAGATAGCAGCTGAGCTCGAGACTTCATAGTTTTAGCCTATTTTGGGCAATTTCTTCTTGTATTAACGTGGATTCGAGTAGATTAACGTTGTAATTAATTATTATGTCAATTTTATCTACTATTTCTTCAATTTCTATTACTACTATGGCTAGCTAAACCCATTAGCTAGGGTTGTGGCTCAACCCTAGTGTGGGTAATTAATGGGTGTGATTGTTTAGTGCATGAATGATGTTGGGTATTTGTTATTTGGGTTAATCTTATGTTTTCATTAAGATTTGGTGGTT
>MU764650.1:0-21770 GCA_026770625.1 Nicotiana glauca | reverse complement strand
ATTCGGGATTCAAACCGGTGACTTGGGACACCATAAATCTCCCAAGTGGCGACTCTGAATCTTTTAATAAAAGAATCCCGTCTCAATCATCCTTTAATTGGAAAAACTCTTTTGTGTTTATATCCCTTTCGTCGGGGTATGAGCACCGTCAAAAAAGAGCTGTGACATCAGTTCGATAGGGTCTGTCTCAATTTCCTCAACAGCTGAGGTCTTGCTACACTTGTGGTGATCCAAGTCACATTGCTGGATTTTGCCCTTGAGCACCAGGTAGTTCGCAACATCAAGGTTTTCGTGCCATGGTACAGGCACCAGGTGTTCCACAGCCCGCCCAGCCAGCTAGAGGTGGAGGTAGAGGTGCTATAGGTGGAGGTAGAGGTCATAGAGGTGGAGCTCAGGCCGCCAGATGTGGAGGCCAGCCAGCAGCCGGTCGTCCTAGAGAGGCAGTTCAAGGTGGTGAGGCCCAGCTCTGATATTATGCTCTTCCAGCTAGGCCAGAGGCTGAGTCTTCAGATGCAGTCATTACAGGTACTATTTTGGTCTGTGATAGAGATGCTTCAGTGCTATTTGATCTCGGGTCTACGTATTCGTATGTGTCCTCTTATTTGCACCGTACCTGGTCATGCCTAGTGATCCACTGAGTATTCCTATTTATGTATCTACACCGGTGGGTGATTCTATTATGTTCGATTGAGTTCATCGTTCTTGTGTTGTGGTGATTGGGGGTCTTGAGACCCGTGTTGATTTATTGCTTTTAGACATGGTAGATTTCGACGTTATATTGGGGATGGACTAGTTATCCCTGGATCATGCTATCTTGGACTGCCATGCCAAAACTGTGACCTTAGCCTTAGCAGATCTGCCTATTTAGAGTGGAGAGGGACTCCAGGTCACTCTACCCGCAGTGTTATTTCGTACGTGAAGGCTCGGCATATGGTCGAGAAGGGGTGTTTGGCTTATTTGGCTTTCATACGTGATTCCAGTATTGAGGTTCCCTCTATTGATTCAGTACCCGTGGTTCATGAGTTTCCTGAGGTCTTTCCTTCAGACCTATCAGGGGTGCCACCCGATAGGGACATTGATTTTTGCATTGATCTGGCTCCAGGCACCCAGCCCATTTCTATTCCGTCGCATCGCATGACCCCGCCAGAGTTGAAAGAGTTGAAGGAGCGGTTGAAGATTTGCTTGAGAAGGATTTCATTAGACCTATCATTTCGCCTTGGGGTACGCCGGTGTTATTTGTGAAGAAAAAGGATGTTTCGATGAGAATGTGCATTGATTACCAGCAATTAAATAAGGTTACAATCAAGAATAAGTATCCGCTGCCGAGGATTGATGATTTGTTCGATCATCTTCAGGTTTGACAATGTATTTTCAATGATATATTTGAGATCTAGTTACCATCAGTTGAGGATTAGGGCATCTGATGTCCCTAGGATAGCTTTCTGTACCCGGTATGGGCATTACGAGTTTTTGGTCATGTCGTTTGGGTTGAAAAATGCCCCAGCAGCTTTTATGGACTTGATGAACCAAGTGTTCAGGCCTTATTTAGACTCATTCGTCATAGTTTTCATTGATGATATATTGATATTCTTCCGCAGCCAGGAGGAGCACGAACAACATCTCAGAGTGGTTCTTCAGACTTTGAAGGATAGTCAGCTATATGCAAAATTTTCGAAGTGTGAGTTTTGGTTGAGTTCAGTTGCATTCTTGGTTCATGTCGTATTAGCAGAGGGTATTCAGGTTGACCCGAAGAAGATTGAGGCATTCAAGAGCTGGCCTAGGCCAGCATCAGCTACAAAGATTCATGGTTTCTTGGGATTGGCAGGCTACTATCTTCGGTTCGTGGAGGGGTTCTCATCTATTGCAGCCCCGATGACCATGTTAAACCAGAAGGTGCCCAGTTCATATGGTTAGATGAGTGTAAGGCGAGCTTTTAGAGACTCAAGACAACTCTGACTACGGTACCAGTATTGGGTTTGCCCACAGGTTCAGGGCCTTATACAGTCTATTGTGATGCTTCCCGTATTGGGCTTGGCTCAATGTTGATACAAGATGGAAAGGTCATTACCTATGCTTCGAGGTAGTTGAAGATTCATGAGAAGACCTATCCAGTGCATGATTTGGAGTTGGCAGCCATTGTTCACGCATTGAAGATTTGGAGGCACTATCTGTACGGCGTTATGTCTGAGGTGTAAACTGATCACAAGAGTCTTCAGTACTTGTTCAAGCAAAAGGAGTTGAATTTGAGGCAGAGAAGGTGGTTGGAGTTGTTGAAAGATTATGATGTCACCATTTTATTTCACCCGGGGAAGGCCAACATGGTGGCTGATGCTTTGAGTAGGAAGTCAGCTAGTATGGGCAGTCTTGCTTTTATTCCGATCAGTCAGAGGCCGCTTGCTTTGGATGTTCAGGCTTTGGCCAATAGATTTGTGAGGTTGGATATTTCTGAGCCTAGTCGAGTGTTAGCTTGCACGATCGTTCGTTCTTCATTATTGGAGCGTATCCGTGATCAGTAGTTTGATGATCCCCATTAGTGTGTCCTTAAAGACACGGTGCAGCGTGGAGGTTCCAAGCATGTGACTTTAAATGATGATGGAGTTTTGAGATTGTAGGGGCGAGTTTGTGTACCCAATATTGATGGGATTCGAGAGTTGATCTTAGCGGAGGCCCATAGTTCCAGTATTCTATTCATCTGGGTGCCGCGAAGATATATCAGGATTCGCGGCAGCATTATTGGTGGCGTATAATGAAGAAGGATATTGTGGCGTATGTGGCGCGGTGTTTGAATTGTCAGAAGGTTAAGTATGAGCATCACAGGCCTGGAGGATTATTTCATAGGATTGAGCTTCCCGAGTGGAAGTGGGAGAGGATTACCATGGAGTTTGTTACTGGACTTTCGTTGACCCGGAAGAAGTTTGATGCAGTTTAGGTCATTGTTGATAGGCTGACCAAGTCAGTGCATTTCATTCCTGTGGCAGTCTCCTATTCTTCCGAGAGGTTAGCTGAGATCTATATCCAAGAGATTGTTCACCTTTATGGTATGCCGGTATCTATCATTTCGGACCGAGGTACGCAGTTTACCTCGCGTTTATGGATAGTAGTTAAGTGAGAGTTAGGCACCCAGGCGGAGTTGAGTACCGCATTTCATCCTCAAACGGACGGGCAATCCGAGCGGACTATTCAGATATTGGAGGATATGCTCCGAGCTTGCGTCATTGACTTTTGAGGTTCATGGGATCAGTTCTTGCCTTTAGCAGAGTTTTCCTACAACAACAGCTAACAGTTGAGCTTCTAGATGGCTCCTTATGAGGCTTTATATGGTAGGCGGTGTCGATCTCTGGTTGGATGGTTTGAGCTGGGAGAGGCTCGGTTGTTGGGTACAGATTTGGTTCAGGAGGCTTTGGACAAGGTCAGGATTATTCCGGATAAGCTTCGTACAGCTCAGTCCAGGCAAAAGAGATATGAAGATCGTAAGGTTTGAGATGTAGATTTCATGGTTGGAGAGCGGGTATTGCTCTAAGTGTCACCTATGAAGGGCGTGATGAGATTTGGGAAGAAGGGCAAGCTTAGCCCTAGGTTCATTGGTCCGTTTGAGATTTTTGATCGAGTGGGAGAGGTGGCTTATAGACTTGCATTGCCGCCTAGCTTGTCAACCGTGCATCCAATTTTTCATGTGTCCATACTTTAGAGGTACCACGGCGATCCAGCCCATGTGTTAGATTTCAGCACTGTCCAGTTGGACAAGGACTTATCTTATGAGGAGGAGCTGGTAGCTATTCTAGACCGGCAGGTTTGTCAGTTGAGGTCTAAGAGTTTCCCTTCTGTTCGTATTCAGTGGAGAGGTTAGCCTCCTGAAGCATCGATCTGGGAGTCCGAGTTCGATATGCAGAGCCGTTATCCTCATCTATTCCCCGACTCAGGTACTTCCTTCTTCTGTCTGTTCGAGGACGAACAATTGTTTTATAAGTGGAGAATGTGACGACCCAAAGGGGTCATCACCTATTTTCTTACCCATTCTGTGCTTCTGAGGCCTTAAAAACATCATTTTTAGTTACCTCAATTTGTGCGCGTAGCCAGAAAGCTTAAATATAAAATTCTATGAAAAATGCTAAAACTTGATATTAAAATGAGTAAATTTGACTTTGGTCAACATTTTGGGTAAACAAACCCGGACCCATGATTTGACGGTCCCGAAGGGTCTATAGGAAAATATAGGACTTGGGCGTATGCCGGGAATCGAATTCCGAGGTCCTAAGCCCGAAAAATGAATTTTTGAGTAGAAATATTTTTCTGAAATTATTAAGGAAAATGGATATGAAAATTGATTAGAACGTGTTGGAATCGGGCCCGTATTTTGGTTCCGGTATAGGTCTTATATGCGGTTTAAGATATTTCTATGAAGTTGGTCGAAATCGGACGTCGTTTGACATGTTTCAAACTTAAAACTCTAAATTTGAAAGTTTATGAAGTTTGAAGAAAAACTAGTGATTCTGAGGTTTGATTCATCATTTTTATGTTATTTTGGCGATTTCATCGCACGGTTAAGTTCGTAGGATGTTGTTGACTTAGTATATGTGTTTGGTTAGGAGCCCCGAGGGCTCGGGAGTGTTTTGGGTGGTGTTTCGGAGTGGTTTCGAACTTATAAAGATTGCAGAAATTCTTCAGCTATTGCAGACCCAGTTTCTTCTTCGCGTTCACGTCCTTCCTCTCGCGTTCGCGATGCCTTAATTTCTCCTCCTTCACGCTTGCATTTAAGCCCTCGCATTCACATAGTTTTATTTGACTCTGAGTACTTAGCCTTTATTTTCCTCATCGCGCTCGCTCTGGTACTTTTGCATTCACGTTGTTCATAGGGCTCCTTCATCATGTTCGCGTAAAGGTCCACGCATTTGCATAGATCAAGTCCTGGACCCCCAGCCTTTCCTCTTTGTGTTCGCACTCTTCCCATCGCGAATGTGATGGTCTGCCAAGTTTACCCTTCACGAACGCGACCCTCCTTCCGCGAACGCGAAGGGCAATTTTGCCCAGTTATATTTTAATTCCAAAATAGAACAGTGACGGGAATTTTTCATCAAACCACACGAGCTCCTTCTTCTCTAAGGTCTTTAGGCATCCATTGAAGCTCTCTTTCACCAACACTTCTTGGGTTAGTAAATATTAACACATTTTCTTCATTTTTCATAAATATTTGTTGAATTCCTAAGCTTAAAACATGTAATTTAGGGTAGAAATGGGGGGGGGGGAATTGGGTATAGTTAGGGCTTTTTACTTTTTCTTGATTTAGACTGTAAGGCCCCATGAAATCCCTACTCAAAAACCCGGATTCCGCGGTGCCATGTTAGGAGCATGTGTTAACAATTCACAAATATACTTCATTGGAGTGAATAATGCATTGAAAAGTCTAGAATAAGTTTCCAGAACTATGCAAGAAATGCGGTCCAGAATGCGGTCGCATAATCGAAATGCGGACCGCATATCTGTCGCAGAGCGAGGTAGAATATTGGTTAAAATTGAAGTTAGTTATACGGTCGAAATGTGGTCGCATAATCGAAATGCGGACCGTATAGTCGTCGCATATTTTCCTTTGAATTTTGCGAGGGTCAGTTCTGCGATGCACTTTGCAACTGCAGAACATGAATGCGGATCGCATTCTTACCGTAGACTGAGTCAGAATGTCTAGTTTTCGGTGGAGCATTTTGCGATCCATTATGCGGACCGCATGTTTACTCTGCAATTGCTATTGCGATCTCATATTTGACTCGGGGCTCCAATTTTCTAATTTTTAACCCGACCTCCCTGTCGATATATTCGATATTATAGCTCATTTTGAGCAATTCTTCTGAGACTTTTAGAGAGAGAGAGGGTCTTAGAGGTGGAAAGTATCACCCATCAAATTCTCCTTGAGCCTTGCTAAAACATTGAAGAAAAATCAAGTGAAGTCACCTAAATTTTCATTCCCAAGAGGTAAGATTCATAACCTCAGCTGTTATTTCTACACTTAGATACAGGGGGCCGGTAGAGAAGTAATTCAAGAGTATAAGAGTGATATTCTCTACATGCATGTCAAACCATAGGGTATTGGAAGGTAGAAAACTAAAAAGAAGGCAATTGGGTGTATAAAATGATAGGAATTCCTTACAAAAGGGGCTAAGATCATGATGCACCTGTAGTATTTGACGATATGCTCGAACCAAGCTAGAACTTTAGTTTCGTCTCTAATTCTCGATTTAATTTGTAATTCTTACTCAATAGATCGAAATGCTAAGAGTTCCGGAAATTGTAAAAGAGTAAGGAAAAGCTTTATTGAGGTATGTATGGCTAAAACCCCCTTTTTATTAGAAATTGAGCTCCGTTGTCATTTACAAAAGTATGGTAAGAGTTGAGTTGGCTAGTGTATTTATTGCTATTACGCATTAATTGATTTGCATAGTTATATACATATTCTGCCTCAATGTGAATAATGTGCCAATCTTGACAATTAGATAATGATGAAAAGTACTGTTATGTGTTGAAATGCTTGGGCTATAAGCCAACATTGAAACAAAGAGTTATTCATGCTAGCTATGTGCTCACTTACCTGTGATTGCAACTTGAATTATCCTTGATATATGTGCCTATGATCACAACTTGTAAAATGAATATTGAAAAGGGAAAAATGATGTGATGATGATGGCCATGAGTGCCCATGAATTATTATGATATGTGTGGGGTAAAGATTTTGAGTTTTTGACTAGTAATGCCTCCAATGAGGTGACCTAGCCGATCGGGTCGTGACCGGACACCATGCCACACACGTGGTGGAAATGTGTTGATATTGAATTCCAGATAAGGAAAATGAAATATGGATTAAGAGTAATGCCTCCAATGAGGTGACCTAGCCAGTCGGGTTGTGATCGGACTCCGCTCGAGATGGCGGTGGTATTGAGAACAGTGGTGAACACGTGACAGAAATGCCCTAATCTATGTTGTGAAAATTGTATGAAAGATTATATGAATTGTTTCTTTGATTTGTCCATATTATTTGCTTGTTTCTGTTTGATAGTTCTTTCTAGTAAAATGGTGTTTAGTTATACATACCAGTACAATTCAAATGTACTGACGTCCCTTTTGCCGGAGGCGCTACATTCGTGTTATGATTGTAGGTGGCTTCATAGCGGATAGTGCCGATCGTGTGTAGCGGAGCGTTTTTCTTCTTGAAGTCTCGGTGAGCCCCTTTTCTTCCATGGGGCTATATGGTGTATCTTTTGTTATTATAGCTTTCCACTTTTAAGGTATAGCCGGGGCCTTGTTGCCGGCATAGTTATGCTTATCTGTTGTATCATTAGAGGCTCCAAAGACACTAGTGTGGGTTATGTACGGGTGTTCGGGGAGTCCACTATATATGTTGTAATCCTAAACTTGTGATCTCTATAAACTGTAACTCTTAAAGAATCCTTGAAGCTAGCTTATGTACGGTAAATCTTTGTTATATGAAATGAACCAATGATGTAGTATGCACCATGTATTTCGTCTAAATTAATGAAAGGCATGGGTTCCATATTCATATTGATTTAAGGTAGAAAGTGTTCGGTAAGGCTTGCTCAGTCGGGTTCACTTGATTGAGCGCCGGTCGTGCCTCCCGAGGTTGGGGCGTGACATAGACCTCGTTTTGGGGTCAAATTTGAAAACAAATTATATGTTTGGTCTCGTGGGGGAATGAGTGATATGAATTTGGTCCGAACCTCGTGTTATGACCAAGCGGGCCCGGGTTCGATTTTTGTGATTTTGGAAAGAAAGCTTGCAAAACTATAATTAGGCATTGGGTTTAACTTGTTTAGCATATATTGATATTATAAAGTCATTATTTTATAGATTTGATTGAGTTGGAGCCGAATTCGAAAGGGAAAGCGATTGTTGTGGATTGATTTGGTCGTGGAAGTTGAGGTAAGTGTTTGGTCTAACCTTAGCTTGAGGGAATAGGAGTTGAGACTTATTTTCTACTTGCTAATTGTCGAGTACGATGTAAAGGTATGGTGACGAGTATCTATACATTGGTGTATCGCATGACCGTGAGTCCTTATATTGCAAATATCCTGGTTTTGTTATAACTTACATACTTAATTGATGATTTCTTTATGTTGTGAAAGGAAATTGTGATCTTTGAACTTCGTGGGGAGTTGGCTAGAGTTGAAATACAAATTGTGAAGGTATATGAGATAATTAAATCTTTGGAGTATTGGCTCAAGTGATAATGTGAACTATGAGATGAAAGTGAAAGAAAGAGAAGGAGTTATTAGTTTATTCCCTTGCCGGGACGTTTCGTTGTTTTGATTGATTTTCTCCCTTTCCGGGATATGGAAACTCATTGATGTTGTGCCCTTGATTGGATTTAATGTTTAATTGCATTTCCTTGTCGGGATTTTTATCATTATTTGTTTACTTCCTTGCCCCTTATTTGTGATTATTGTTTGGGTGAGGAAGAGTGATAAAGTACGAAGGGTGATGCCGTGCATTGTTTGATATTTTGAGGAAAGAGTATAAAGCACGAAGGGTGATGCTGTGCACTGCTTGATATTGTGAGGAAAGAGTGTAAAGCATGAAGGGTGATGCCGTGTCGTACGATGTACCATTCTGTACCGATATTCATTGATTATACTGTGAGGAAAGAGAGTAAATACACGAAGAGTGATATCGTGTACATGATTATTGATACGATTGATTTGGTGAAACGAGAGTAAAGCATGAAGGGTGATGACGTGCAAGTTTGTAATTTCTGATTCTTATTGATATTCTAGCTTTGTTATTTCTTTCTTTATATGAGATGTCACGACTCATTTTCCCTAATAGGTCATGATGGCGCCCGATACCGTTGTCAGGCCAGCCAAATGCGGAATTTGTGATTAAATTCTTATTTTTGCCTTAACCTAAGATAATTATAATAGATTTGTGAAATAAAGGAAAGATCGGTAAAGATCATAATGCGTCAAGATGGCAATACCACCCAAAAATAAATGTCTACTACTGTGTGTGCCAGAACCTGGTCTCACAAGCTACAGGAAACTAGTAGAATATACACAAAAGAATACCATACTATCCTACTGTCTGTATCAGGATAGAGAGAAATTAAAATACAGAGAAAGTCTTCTTCGGCTGCGATCGGCATGAAAGAGAAGCAACTCATTATAGAAGTCCCAGATGTGCTCACTGATACGCACCAGTATGATGCCCAGATCCACCTGACTCAGATCCTGTACATTTAAGTACAGAAGCGTAGCATGAGTACATAAACAACATGTACCCAGTAAGTATCACGTCTAATCTCGAAGAAGTAGATATGAGAGGTCGACTTGATACTTACTAAGGTCAAGATAATATAATAATAATGTGAGATATACAACATAAGGATCTCTAATGATACAAGTTTAAAAGAAAAATCATATTCATGTTCTTGACCATAATTCAATCACCATTTTTCCCTTTTTCATATTAAACAAGTGATCATGTCATGTCTAAACATAAGCATATAAATCATGCGCAATCATGCCGGGGTCGACGGCCCGCTCCAACAAAAAATAAATTGTGCACTACCGAGGGTCGAGCAGCCCGAACCATAGATACATCTATTCTCACCGAGACGATCGGTCTGATCCATAATCATAAAGAAAAATATCAAGAATGCACATAAAGGCTCAATTATATACAAGGAAATTCCTATCGAGGCTCAACAAGCTCATATGTTTAGTTTTCATTTCCTCAAGTCTCTAGCAAATCATAAATGATCATGTTGGTAAATTAAAATAAGAAATATTCCCCAATTAGACATGACGTGGGTCCTAAACTACCCAAACAATTATCATTATAGTAGCTACGCACGGACTCTCGTCACCTAGTGCGTACGTAGCCCCCGAATTTAACAACAATTACTCATTTATAATCCTATGGGGACAATTCCCTATTACAAGGTTATAAAGGAGACTCACCTCGCTCCGAAGCGCACTTCCAATATCAAGAGCAAGCCCAAACCCTCAATTCGAAGCCGAACGAGCACAAACTAATTAAAAATAGAGTAAGAACTAGTCAATAAAGGCCTACAAGGTTGAATTCTAACTATTTAAGTGATTTCCCAACCTTTCCCACAAGTTTCCTAAATTACGAACCTGGGCCCACGTCCCCGGATTCCGAGATTTTTGGAAGGAAATTGTTCTCTATCACCTAAGGATCACAATATATGATTTCTAGCTCATTACATGGCAAATTACATGATTAAATCTTAGTTTTATTAAAACCCCAAGGTCTAGCTCTAACCATTGATTTTTACTAAATTTTTAGTGTTTAACATACCTAATATACATGTATTTAAGCTAAGGATGAAGGGAAATTACTTACCTTACCAAGCTATGTGGTAACCCTCTCTTGGAAGAACCTAAATCGCCTAAGTGAAGAGTGATAGATGAGAGAAATGAGTTTGAGTTCGTATTAAATGAACCCTTCTGCCCCCAGCTATTTTCGCATCTGCGGAGATATTTCCGCTTCTGCGTAGCCCGCTTCTGCGGAAATTGGTTGCTTTTGCGGCTTTGGGAATTGGGGGATGGACCGCTTCTGCGGTCTGGGGGCCGCATAGGCAGAACTGCTTATGCGGTTTTTGGGCCGCTTCTGCGGTCCTGGGCCAATTAGGCTCGACCACTTTTGCGGTCTGACTTCCGCTTAAGCGAAACCGCCTCCGCGGTTTACCTAGTCCGACCCCTTTTTCTGCTTCTGTGACTCATTGGCCGCATCCTCGGTCCAAGAACCGCAGATGCGGTTATGACAGAAGCAGCAACCTTCAGCCCTTTTTCAAGTTTCAACTTCACTCGAGCCTCGCTCGTTTGACGCTCGGGGGCTCCCGTGCCCTGCCCGAACATACCGAAAAGTCTGAAATCACGAGGCGGACCTACTCAAACTATCGAAACACTCAAAACAACGCTAAATCGAGTTATCAAACCCCAAAACTAATCGAACCAAATCATTGAACTTCAAGTTCTTAATTTTCTTCCAACGGGTCGAAACGCCCTTAAACTACTCGGATTGGCACCAAATTTCACAGGTAGGTCTTAACTAATATTTCGGACCTGTACCAAGTTTCGGAATCAAAATACGAGCCTAGTACCTAGGAGAACAATGATTTCTTAGTTTATTTTAATCTTTAAAACTTCTATTTAACAATTTCACACAGAAATTCATTACTCGGGCTAGGGACCTCGGAATTCAATGTCGGGCATACGCCCAGGTCCCATATTTTCCCACGGACCCTCCGGGATCGTCAAAACATGAATCCAGGTCCGTTTACCAAGAAAGTTGACCAAAGTCAAACTTGTCCTTTTTACAGAAACTTAAAGAAGCAATTGGACTTATTCTTACTCAAAACTCTTCCAACTTCCGAACCACCCATCCCCGCAAGTCATAAATTAGTTAAAGCAAGTGCGGGAAGTTTTATTTAAGGGAATGGGGTTCTAAAATGCAAAACGACCAATCGGGTCATTACATTCTCCATCTCTTAAACAAACATTCTTCCTCGAACGGACATAGAAAAGTACCTGGACTGCTGAATAAGTGGGAATATCTGCTCCGCATGTCCTCCTCGGACTCCTAGGTTGGCTCCTCAACCGGTTGGCCCCTCCACTGGACCCTTACCGCAGAAATCCTCTTGGACCTCAACTGGCGATCCTATCTATCAATAATGGCGACTGGCTCCTCCTTGTAGCCCAAGCTCTCATCTAACTGAATGGTACTAAAATCCAACACATGTGATAGGTCGGCATGATACTTCCGAAGCATCGATACATGGAAAACTAGATGAACTCTCGATAAACTGGGAGATAAAGCAAGCTCATAGGCGACCTCTTCAACTCGCCTCAACACCCCAAAGGGACCAATAAACCTTGGTCTTAGCTTGCCATTATTTCCAGACCTCATAATGCCCTTCGTCGGCGAGACTTTCAAGAGAACCTTCTCGCCAATCATGAATGATACATCACGCGCCTTCTGATCCTCGTAACTCTTCTTCCTGGACTGAGCTGTGCGGAGCCTCTCCTGAATCAACTTTACCTTATCCAAGGCATCCTGAACCAAGTCTGTACCAAGTAACTTAGCATCACTAGGCTCAAACCACCCGATAGGAGAACGACAACACCGACCATATAATGCCTCATACGGGGCCATCTCTATGCTGGACTGATAGTTGTTATTATATGCAAATTCCGCCAAGGGTAAGAACTGATCCCACTGCCCTCCAAAGTTGATCACACATGCTCTAAGCATATCCTCTAATATCTGAATTGTCCACTCCGACTGCCCATCGGTCTTAGGATGAAATGTCATGTTAAGCTCTACATGGGTCCCCAACTCACTCTGAACCGCTCTCCAGAAATGGGAAGTGAACTGAGGGCCTCTGTCTGAAATAATGGAAACTGGCATACCATGCAACCTAACTATCTCCCGAATGTAAATCTGAGCATATCTCTCCGCTGAATAAGTAGTCGCCACTGGAATGAAGTAACATGACTTGGTCAACCTGTCCACAATAACCCACACTAAATCAACCTTCTGCAAAGTCCGCGGCAACCCAACCACCAAATCCATGGTGATGTGCTCCCACTTCCATTCCGGAATGGGCATCAGCTGAAGTAGGCCACCTGGCCTTTGGTGCTCATATTTGACCTGCTGGCAATTCAAACATTTAGCTGCATACTCCATGATGTCCTTCTTCATCCTCCGCCATTAGTAATGCTACCTCAAGTCACGATACATCTTCGTGGCACCTGGATGAATGGAGTACCTCGAACTGTGGGCACCATTTAGAATACTCTCTCTCAAGCCATCAACATTTGGAACACATACATAGTCCTGAAGCCGTAACACACCATCCTCGCCAATAGAAATCTCCTTGGCACCTCCCTGAAGTATCGTCTCTCTGAGGACTGCCAAATATGGATCATCGAACTGTCGGGCCTAATCTACCCCAATAACAAAGACTGAGCAACTACACATGCTAGAACTCGGCTGGGCTCCGAAATGTCCAATCTCACAAGTCCGTTTTCTAAAGACTGGATGTCCAAAGCTAATGGTCTCATCTCGGCAGGAATGAACGCCAAGCTACCCATGCTCTCCGCCTTTCTGCTCAAGTCATCCGCGACCACATTCGCCTTACCCTGATGATAAAGATTGGTAATATAATAATCCTTTAGTAACTCAAGCCACCTGCACTGCCTCAAATTAAGATCTCTCTGCTTGAACAAATGCTGCAAGCTACGATGGTTGGTGTAAACCTCACATGACACCCCATACAAATAATGCCTCCATATCTTGAGAGCGTGAACAATCTCCTCCAACTCTAGATTGTGCACAGGGTAATTCTTCTCACGGACCTTTAGCTGACATGAAGCATATGTAATAACTCGCCCCTACTACATCAATACACATCCCAAGCCAACGGGAGAAGCGTCGCAATACACTGTATACATCTCTGAACCAGAAGGAAATACAAGAACTGGTGTCGTACTCAAAGCCGTCTTGAGCTTCTGGAAGCTCTCCTCACAATCTTCGGACCAGCAGAATGGGGCACCCTTTTGGGTTAATCTGGTCTGAGGTGATGCAATAGATGAAGAGCCCTGCACAAATCGCCAGTAATAACCTACCAACCCCAGGAAAATCCTAATCTCGGTCACTGAAGTAGGACGCGACCATCTTTGAACTGCCTCATTTTTCTTGGGATCCACTTTAATACCCTCTCCTGACACTACATGCCCCAAGAATGCCACTGACTCTAGCCAAAGCTCGCACTTGGAGAACTTAGCATAAAGTTGCTGCTCTTGCAAGGTATGAAGCACTACTCTCAGATGATGCTCATGCTCCCCCAAGCTATGCAAGTATATGATGATGTCGTCAATAAAGACGATAACAAATGAATCAATATAAGGCCTAAACACCCTGTTCATCAAATCCATAAATGGTACTGGAGCATTAGTCTAGTCAAATGACATCACCAGAAACTCATAGTGGCCATATCTAGTCCTGAATGCGGTCTCCGGAACATCTAAATCCTGAATCTTCAACTGATGATACCCTGACCTCAAATCAATCTTAGAGAACACCTTAGCACCTTGCAGCTGGTCAAACAAATCATCAATACGGGTTAATGGGTACTTGTTCTTGATGGTGACTTTGTTCAACTGGCGGTAATCAATGCACATCCGCATAGTCCCATCCTACTTTGTTATAAATAGCACTGGTACACCCCAAGGCGATACACTGGGCCTAACAAACCCTTTTGCTAACAACTCATCCAACTGTTCCTTCAGCTCCTTAGGAGCCATACGGTATGGCGGGATAGATATAGGCTGAGTGCCTAGAGCCAAATCAATAAAGAAACCAATATCACAATCTGGAGGCATGCCAGGAAGATCAGAAGGAAAAAGATCGGCGAACTCTCGGACTACTAGCACTTAATCAATCATCGGGGAATCTGCGGTGGTGTCTCCAACATAAGCTAAATAATCCAAGCACCCCTTCTCAACCATGCGATGAGCCTTAAGGAAGGAAATAACCTTGCTAGGCGTATCCATAATGGAACCCTTCCACTCCAACCTCGGCAACCCTGGCATCGCTAGTGAAATAGTCTTGGCATGGCAATCAAGGATGGCGTGATATGGAGATAGCTACTCTATGCCTAGGATGACCTCAAAATCAATCATGTCCATCAACATAAGATTCACTCGAGTTTCATAAACACAGAAGTAACCACACAAGACTGGTAGACCCAATCCACAACCACGGAATCGCCCACAGGAGTGGACACATGAACAGAAACATCCAAAGGCTCAGGAGAAATAGCCAGGAAACGAGCAAAAAGAGATGATACATATGAATAAGTAGACCCTTAATCAAATAATACTGATGCATCTCTACCGCTGACGGAAATAACACCTGTGATGACGGCATCTGAGGCCAATGCATCTGGCCTGGCTGGAAGAGCATAGAATTTAGCTGGAGCACCGACTGTCTGGCCTCTACCTGACTGAGTAGTTACTGGCTAACCTCTCCCTGTTTGGCCTCCACCTCTGGGTCGGCCTCTACCAGTCTGCCCTCCACCTCCAGGTGGCTGGGCTGCTGGTGCTGGAGTCATGGGCTGTTGCCCCTGCTGTACTGCCTTACCCCTAAGCCTGGGGCAGTATCTTCTAATGTGGCATGTGTCCCGGCACTCAAAACAACATGGTGTAGCAGCCTACTATCCGGATGGCTAACCCTAAATACCAGAAGACCCAATAGAAGAAGCTTGAATAGCCGGGTGGGCAGTATGAACTCTCCGGCATAGCACTGAAATAAGAACTGGAAGACTCTGGATGACCTGAATACCCACTGGGTGAACTCTGAATAGCTGTTGGACAATAAGAACTCTCTGGCATGGAGCTGAAATAGGAGCACGCTGGTGCACCCCGAGTAGGTGGTAGTGCTGGAACTGGAGGCCTACTAGGCTGACCCGTGAAGGGAGGAGCGCCTGCTGGCCTGCTAAGTGAATAAGACTGCAACCATTTATGGGCCCTGCCCTCCAGCTGAAAAGTAGTAAAGTCGACTCAATGCGACTCCAATATCCTTATGTTATGCAGTCTATCCCTACACCTGTCCATGAAATCCTGGGCATCCTCATGACGCTCACCCCCGAAGATTGGAGGGTGCAACCTGGTCCATTTTTCTAATTTCTTCTGTGGATCGCCGTCCACCGCTGGCATGGGCTGGGGTGCCACTGCAGCAACTGGTTGAACCCCTCTACGAGTAGTGCACCCGGAGTATGATAAACTGTGGCTGTATGATCTGGAGCCTGTACGGTAGGGGTCTGTGCTCCCCCTCCTGCCTGTGAGGTAGCTGGATCTGCTGGAAATAAGCCAGCCTAAGTCATAGTATCCTTGAACCGAAGCATATGGCCCATGACCTCTTGAGATCCCGGCGCAGTCATGAAATACACCGAAGTAGGCACAGCTGCAGGCACCTCACCCTGCTCCTCAACAATGGGATCCCCCATAGGATCTGCTGGTGGTGCATCTGGAACAGCTCTGGGACGCCCAAATCCCCTACCACAGGTCGGTGCACTCCTCCGTCCTCTACCTCGGCCTCTGGCAACGGGGGAGTATCTCTACCCGGGTCCGGAACGTCAGCGGTACGAGTCCTCACCATCTGTGAGAGAATAGAAGAGGGAAATTTAGCACACTGACCACTGCACGATAGAAATGAATAAAGAGTATTTTTTCCTAGTACCCTATAGCCTCTCGAAGCTAAATACAGACGTCTTCGTACCGATCTACAATACTCTATCAAGTTTTCCCATAACCTGTGAGACCTACGTGAACCTAGTGCTCTGATGCCATGTTGTCACGACCCATTTTCCATAATAGGTCATCATGGCACCCGACACCATTGTTAGGCCAGCCAAATGCGGAATTTGTGACTAAATTCTTATTTTTGCCTTAACCTAAGACAATTATAATAGATTTGCAAAATAAAGGAAAGACTGGTAAAGATCATAATGATTCAAGATGACAATACCACCCAAAAATAAATGTCTACTACTGTGTGTGCTAGAACCTGGTGTCATAAGCTATGGGAAACTAGTAGAATATACACAAAAGCATACCATACTATCCTAATGTCTAAATCAGGATAGACAGAAATAAAAATACTGAGAAAGACTTCTTCAGCTGCGGATAGGCATGAAAGAGAAGCAACTCACCGTAGAAGTACCAGATGTGCTCACTGATACGCACCAGTATGATGCCTAGATCCACCTGACTCAGATCCTGTACATTTAAGTACAGAAGCATAGCATGAGTACATAAACAACATGTACCCAGTAAGTATCCCGTCTAATCTCGAAGAAATAGAGACGAGAGGTCGACTTGATACTTACTAAGGTCGAGATAATATAATAATAATGTGAGATATACAGCATAGGGATCTCCAATAGTACAAGTTTAAAAGAAAAATCATATTCATGTTCTTGACCATAATCCAATAACCATTTTTACCTTTTTCATATTAAACAAGTGATCATGTCATGTCTAAACGTAAGCATATAAATCATGCGCAATCATGCCGAGGTCGACGGCCCGCTCCAACAAAAAATAAATTGTGCACTGCCGAGGGTCGAGCGGCCCGAACCATAGATGCATCTATTCTCGCCGAGGCGATCGGCCCGATCCATAATCATCAAGAAAAATATCAAGAATACACATAAAGGCTCAATTATATACAAGGAAATTCCTACCAAGGCTCAACAAGCTCATATGTTCACTTATCATTTCCTCAAGTCTCTAGCAAATCATAAATGATCATATCGGTAAATTAAAATAAGAAATATTCCCCAATTAGACATGGTATGAGTCTTAAACTACCCAAACAATTATCATTATAGTAGCTACGCACGGACTCTCATCACCTAGTGTGTACGTAGCCCCCGCATTTAACAACAACTACTCATTTATAATCCTATGGGGACAATTCCCTCTTACAAGGTTAGAAAGGAGACTCACCTTGCTCCGAAGCACACTTCCAATATCAAGAGCAAGCCCAAACCCTCAATTCGAAGCCGAACGAGCACAAACTAATTAAAAATAGAGTAAGAACTAGTCAATAAAGGCCTACAAGGTTGAATTCTAACTATTTAAGTGATTTACCAACCTTTCCCAAAAGTTTACTAAATTTCGACCCCGGGCCCACGTCCCCGGATTCCGAGATTTTTTGAAGGAAATTGTTCTTTATCACCTAAGGATCACAATATATGATTTGTAGCTCATTACATGGCAAATTACATGATTAAATCTTAGTTTTAATAAAACCCCTAGGTCTAGCTCTAAACCTTGATTTTTACTAAATTTTTAGTGTTTAATCTACCTAATATACATGTATTTAAGCTAAGGATGAACGGAAATTACTTGCCTTACCAAGCTATGTGGTAACCCTCTCTTGGGAGAACCCAAATTGCCTAAGTGAAGAGTGAAAGATGAGAGAAATGAGTTTGAGTTCGTATTAAATGAACCCTTCTGCCCCCAGCTATTTTCGCATCTGCGGAGATATTTTTGCTTCTGCGTAGCCCTCTTCTGCGGAAATTGGCTGCTTTTGCGGCTTTGGGAATTGGGGGCTGGACCACTTCTACGATCTTGGGGCCGCATAGGAGGAATCGCTTATGCAGTTTCTGGGCCACTTCTGTGGTCCTCGGCCACTTGGGCTCGACCGCTTTTGCGCTCTGATTTCCGCGTAAGCGGAACTGCTTTTGTGGTTAATTGACTGCTTCTGTGGTTTACCTGGTCCGGCCGCTTTTTACGCTTTTACGACTCATTGGTCGCATCTGTGGTCCTGCTTCTGTGGTCCAAGAACCGCAGATGCGGTTATGACAGAAGCAGCAACCTTCGGCCCTTTTTCAAGTTTCAACTTCACTCGAGCCTCGCTCGTTTGATGCTCGGGACTCCCGTACCGCGCCCGAACATACCGACAAGTCTAAAATCACGAGGCGGATCTACTTGAACCCTCGAAACACTCAAAATAATGCTAAATCGAGGAATCGAACCCCAAAATCAATTGAACCAAATCATTGAACTTCAAATTTTTAATTTTCTGTCAACGAGTCAAAACGTTGTTAAACTACTCGGATTGACACCAAATTTTACGGGTAGGTCTTAACTGATATTTCGGACCTGTACCAAATTTCGAAATCAAAATCCGAGCCTAGTACCTAGGAAAAAAAAGATTTCTTTATTTATTTTAATGTTTAAAACTTCAATTTAATAATTTCACATAAAAATTCATTACTCGGGCTAGGGACCTCAGAATTCAATTTCGGGCATACATCCAGGTCCCATATTTTCCTATGGACCCCCCGGGATCATCAAATCATGAATCTGGGTCCGTTTCTCAAGAAAGTTGACCGAAGTCAAACTTGGCCTTTTTATAGAAACTTAAAAAAGCAATTGGACTTATTCTTACTCAAAACGCTTCCAACTTCTGAACCACCCGTCCCCGCAAGTCATAAATTAGTTAAAGTAAGTGCGAAAAGTTTTATTTAAGGGAACGGGGTTCTAAAATATAAAATAACTAGTCCGGTCGTTACATAAGATTAGTTATTTGAAATTGTTTATCTCCCCACGGCATGTTCCCCTTCCTTTATTTATTGGTTACTTCCTGCATTTCCTTTCCATTGTATATATATATATTTGAACTGCACAGGTTTACTTGGTAGTTTGGTTCTAGCCTTGTCACTACTTTACCGAGATTAGGCTGGGCACTTACCAGCACATGGGGTCGGTTGTGCTGATACTACACTGTGCTATTTTTCACAGATCCAGGTATTGGACAGCAGCAGCAATAGCATGGAAGCAGGCCTTCAGTCCAGCGAGACACCGAGGTAGCCTTGCAGGCATCCACAGGCTCGGCGTCTTCCCAATCTTTTGCTTTAGACTGTTATCTCATTGTATTCGAGACAAACAGATATATTTCTTTCAGACATTGTATTTAGTATTCTTAGATGTTCGTGAGTAATGTGACACCAGTCTTGGGTAGAGGCTTATGCTGAATTCTTCCGCATCTCTATTCAGTTTTTTTGTTTATTTAAGAGTTCCGCTTATTTAGTTAAATCAATTGCTTTTATTTCAATGCTGATAATTATTAAAATGGATTATGATGTTAATGATAAAGTAATTAATATTTGGCTTGCCTATCTCCCAGTAGTAGGCTCTATCACGACTCCCGAGGGTGGGAAATCTGGATCGTGATCGTAAATTGATTAAACTTTTGATATGGGCGAAAGAACTTGGGGTTCTCTTCTATAGTGCCAAATCATGAACCTAAAAACAGCTGGCAAAGCTGAACTAATCAAGCAATGGGCCATTGCTGGCCCAAAGCTCTTATTTTTAGCAACAATTAAACGCCTAGTTTCTCACCTTAAGTTTATCCATAGTTAAGAGATCTCTTAGTTTGAACTTTAAAATTAGGATCCTTAGTCTTAATTAATTGAAATGCAACCCTTTTGTTAAAATAAGTGAGGTGAGCCATGCCAAACAAAACATATAATTCATGGCCCTCATAAAATTAGATCAAGAGCTAACACTTGTAGAAAAGGTTTGAGGTGTGCCGTATATAAATTAAATCATCCATGGCTCTCACAAACGTTGCTATTAAAAAATTGAATCTTCATAGTTGCTTTAGGCGCGTTAATTAATTAAATCATCATGACTGCGGGTACGGTTCCCGTGATGTAGTTGTGATTTGTAATTGCTAAAATCCGGATGTACATTTCGTGTGACCCAACTTCAACCTTCAAGAATGTTAAATAAAGTGTGTCGCGAACCACAAGTGCATTTCATGTAGCGTGGTTTAAGACGTATTTTAAATTGCATTGAATTTCCCTAAAATTAATAAAAGAGGTTATAAAGTTGTAATAATGAACAATAGCTTAAAACATGTAGTCAATCAGATAATAAGCCAATTATCAATAGTTTAAGTGATCGTGCTCGAACCACGGATCTCGGGAATGCCTAACACCTTCTCCCGGTTTAACAAAATTCCTTATCGAGAATTTCTGATTTCGCAGACTTTTAAATAAAGTCAAAATTTCCTCGATATGGGATAATAAACCGGTGACTTGGGATACCATAAATATTCCAAGTGGCAACTCTAAGAATAAATAAAGTAAGCTCATTTTGAGTTATGTCACTTTAATTGGAAAAAAATCCATATACCCTCGGGGTGTAAAAAAGGAGGTGTGACAATTAGTATTTTCCCAAACTATCCTTGAACCAATAAATGATCTACAAAATATGTGTATATACAAAGAGTAATTTAAGAAGATATAAAGGATAACTTAGTTAAATAACAATTATATTAATGTTATTTAATGATTCTCTTAATGGATGTGTCAAAAACATAGAAGCACTAACTATTTTAATAACTTGATATTTTAAGTAAAATTTTATATCACCAGTGCATATCAATTAAGAAGAAAATGTATACATACTAATTAGCACAACCTAAGCATACGCATGGGCCATCCCTTACTAGTTTAAGTATAACTACAAAATCCCTGACAATCCCATTGATGCTATTTGACACTATTCATATACTATTTTTAACGGATACTGAGTTCCCATTAAAAAAAATTAAGACGGAGCGTACATATAAATCATTTCTTTCTAGCGCATGGTTTTGTATTATTAATGACTAGTATTAGTAACCGTGTGGATGCACGGACACTAATTATCACGACCTAAATTTTTTACCATCGGGAGTCTTGATGGCGCCTACTATCGAAGCTAGGCAAGCAAGACATTTTCTACATTCCCTGATTTCACTTCAACAATAATAATATAATAATAACGAGTCATTTAAATAATAGCGGAAGTCTTTTATAACATAAATAACTGAAAACCCAAAAATACGGAAGTTTAATATTTCTCTACCCAAGACTGAAGTCGCTATCTCACGAACCACAGAAGAGTGCTACAAACAAGTCTGAATAGAAAATACATAATGTCTGTCTCGGTAAAATAAAAACAAACTGAAAATATGGAAAGGGACTTCGGCCTGCGAATGCCGGCTAGGCTACCTCATAAGTCCCTGGACTGAAGTCAGCTCCCGATCAATATACCACTGAAGTGGTCCAAAAGCTGCTCCGGTACCGTGATCTGTGCAAAAAGCATAGAAGTGTATCATCAGCACAACCGACCCCATGTGCTGGTAAGTGCCTGGCCTAACCCCGGCGAAGTAGTGACGAG